>JTDE01000199.1:115101-131758 GCA_014338405.1 Paragonimus skrjabini miyazakii | reverse complement strand
TGAGTTCTAATAACTTCTTTTCGTAACCTATGGTGCATCAAGAACGGAATTATCATTGAAGAATCTGTGCTGGACCGCAGCTCTAAGCAGTCTATCAGGGCAACTGTAAACTTATTGACTCGGACAAATCGAAGAGAACTACAAAAGGTTCGTCCAGACCAAACTGGATCTGTACACAATGACTTAATAATTGGCAAAAGTGTACAGTTTAGTTAAGTGTGTTCTGCGTTCGGAAATTAATCGTTAGAAATTGGTACCTTACTAGTCAGTAGCACAAAAAACAGGAAACCGGAGTCCAGTATGTCAATGAGGAAGAAAGTGTGAAAGAATGAAATTAAGATTGAGTATGTTAACATTTTATTGATGTGTGGATTGCCTGGTAGGTAGTGCTTTGGCGGCCCACCTGGCGGTCGAGGTTTTGAGTCCCGCATTAATCGTTAAATTTGTAGTAGTCCACTCATTCTTCTGTATGATCTTGCTCAACATCAACAATCACAAATTCAGACAGAAATAGCGTGCGCGTAACAAAATCGTCTGTTGAAAGCACGATTACAGCTGTTGTATCGATTTTGCGCACATGTTTCAAGGTCAGCTTATTTAAATGAACAAACGTGTTTGGTTATATGTAAAAATGTAGCCTCTGTACAATGTATACCATGAAGACCTATACTAGTTGATGTAATAAAAATAATGATCTGTTCATACAATTGCAACGATGCGGGAGAAGGCAAAGAAAGTGGGACCTATTGGACAAATTCGTCCTGTCAAGTCATCAAGCACACGATTCCAGATGTAACATCCACAGTTGACTTAAGTCCGACTGAAACTGATTTCACCGTGAACACAGATTCAAACCATTCCAGCCTACGGATCTTATGGAAGGCTTACATACGAACTCCTGTAAGACTGACAGAGACAGATGCAGGGATCACTGGTCGTCCAGGATTTTTTGGACTATACGCATCATCATCGTCGATGGCTACAAGAAACATTCAGAAAACGATTCGGGATTACAAACTTATGCTACCGAATATTTCTATAAATGACGACGTTGAGACACGAAGTCGGGCGGACTCGAAAGTTTCAAGAGTAACATCAGGCGGGCGAACGGTGTTCAGTTCGAGTACACGAGTAAAAAGGGCTCATCGATTTTTGAAAACGCTTCCAAACAGAACTTTTCAATTTCTACCGTTGCATCGTTCTGCACAATTTGAAAATTTTCTAAAAAGCAGACTGCAACACCAGTTTGCCTATAAAATAGAGTCCAAGGACACACAAGACAGTAGCGTCACAGCTACTCATGACTCATCAACTTATACACCTCTGATAGAAAGCAAACGGACTGCAACGGCTTCCGAATCAGATGGTTCTGGTGCAGTTGACAATAGGAGTGTTCAGCAAAAAGCTTCAGTGACTTCGTTGGAAAGTCGACTCAGACGTTTATCACTCTTCAAACAATCACTCGCAACGATCAGTGCAAAATATCCGATCGCGCCTTTTCGAATCAACGTACGACGTTCTTTGGCAAGATTGCAATCACTGAGAGAAGATCAAATTCAGAATATATGTCCAGATATGGTAGATGGTATTATGGTGCATCTACACGACGATAGGCATACGGGATCGGAATCTTCAGATAATGACGGTGACACATCGCCTAGTTCTACATCGGTAAGACAATCGATAACCAAGAGTCAGCGAAGCGCGTTACCCCATCTCATTCGTCCAAATGTAATTGATTTAAATACTATACACCGAGGTTCAGACATACTGGAGGCAAAAGTCAGAGACTATGATCTGCATATTTCCATAGATGCGGATACAGCTGATGAAATGAGGAACCTGTACAAAATCACAATCCTAAACGAACCTACATTGAGAGGTCTACTAAAAAGCAGCAGATTAGATACTCTTCCCAAATCGTTGCGTCATTTAGTTCGCCTGGGTTCATTGTATAAGCAAAGAGAGCCCAGTGAGAAAGGTGTTGGAGAACGTGAGGCTCTTGAGAGGCAAAAACACTTTTGCGCAGCTAGAGAGCTCGCTGCAGATACAGCAATCGGAGATGCAGAAAATCTCTGGATTGAAGCAAAAGTATTCACCTCTGGGTTGTTTGCAAACTGGTTAGCCCAAATGAGACCGAAAGTGTTATACGGCCAAATGAGTGTACTGGAGTTTGACATCCAGTTAAGACGTGTAGCCAGGTCGATACGTGCAAATAGTTCAGTTGCCACATCAGAATGCCGAGCCGAATTGTCCGGGTTACTGGCCACCTGTGTAGCCTACCCAAAGCATTTGCCTACTTTGTGGTCAAGGATGTTTGAATGGCTGGACAACCTACTGACTGGTCTTTTCAGCCGGGAGCGCACAGTTCGAGAAGAAACATGTTATATACTGGCTTATTTATTCACCGAACCTTTACTTACCGAGGGCGTACGACAGTGTTCTACCATTGATATCGGATTTGATGTGACAGTGGCTATTTTGAATGCTATGCAATTAGTTCATCAAAGCTTCATACACTTCTATTGTCTTCTGGCATTAATGATTGAAGGATGCCCGATGTTCAGCATCTTGAATGCCATCATGGAATACGGACCAATATCTAATTCTGTTTTGGTCAATCATTTATGGCCCAGACTGCTTTACTACGCATTGAAATATTGGCACAATAAACAGTTTTTACGTGATCGTCTCCTGCTAAAAATGTTGAACGACAGTATAGAACGAGCCTATGTCAGAGGGATTTCAAAGAAAAACGCTAAACTGGCTCAAATTCAGTTGAGTCGACGTTTCAAAGTATTGACGAAACCGACAACCATCTGGTTAGATGAATGGAAAAAGTTTAAACTTTGAAATGACTGTAGGTTTTTCAAGACCACTTGGGAACAAGTGTCAGTACTTCTCTGGTTACTACGCTTTTTTTCTTTCGAACAGAACATGGAAAACAATTCACGGTTTCCCAACAATTATTTGTTGAAAACGTTAAAAACTTTGTTTGCAAAAAATGTTGAAAATCTCTAACCATATTTTATTTGGGGAATTTTAAGCAACCAGTTGTGCACGTTGTTGTATTCAGTCCACACAGCAGGGGCAGCCGCTGCCCGCATGTGCTATCGATCGCTTGAAGGTCAGAGCAATCTGATTGGCCGACTGCATGACTCACTTGCATTCGATTGGACGAAACACACGTGTGGTCAGACCTCTTAGACGAGCAAGTGCGACAACTTCGGTAACATCGGCTAGGATACGGGCTGACACATTGTCAGACGTCCACCAGTCATAAAGTGTACGTGTTTTATCCTGAATTCTACTCAACTTTAATAATATTTTACGTATGCTAATAACTCCACAATAAGGTTTCAGACAACCTCATTGAGGTTTTTGTGGTATTTTTTTAAGTTGTGCGGTAGAGGTGATGACCAAACTCAAAATACTATTAGTGAGCTATTAACACACTACGCGTAGAAAAGGGTGGATGTTGGGTAAACTGTTGAATAGATTTGAAAAGGCAAGCTAGAGTATTGAAGATGAGTGATCGCACCATACTAGTCACGCCACTGCTAGTTAACAGCGGAGCAGGAGCATGGATTTTGGTATTGGAGTGGCCGCGGGAAAAATACATGAAGAAACATCGGAGTGTAGCATGGTATGCAATGGTTCCCGGTACATACAAAAACCAAGCATTGGCGTTTGTGGCAGTCGTGACGTTCTGAACCCAGTGCCGTACACAGATGAGCGTTTTTTTGTTATGTTGACACGCATAATCCATGTGTTGGTTTCCTAACTAGATAACCCTTGCGCTATCCATGTTCTTGGCTCACAACCCTAGTATTGGTACATTAAACGATGTTTCTTTGGATGGATTACACTACATCATATCAAGTATACACTACAAAACTGAAAATTACAGAATGCGTGTGCTTACGGAGAGCACCGCCAAGGTAGTACTGGTTCAATGAACAGTACCACCATAGTGGAAATGACTGAGAATGCCAACGGACTGTTGAAACTGTGATTTGTATCGAACACTTGATGAGCAATGGATGAAAAAGGTGTCTTATAAGGATGACCTTTGGCTTCACTCACACAAATTCCAGGTGGGTGGCTAGCATCTTTTCACAAACACTTAGGTAAACTCTCCGTCTTTCTGACTTGCCTTGCCATCACCCTTATGTCAGTGCAAATGAGCCCACCCGAATATTGGTACACCCAGTGTGAGATGATCTAAACATCTAGAAATTGAGAACATGACTCTTCGTCCGATCATGCTTTGGGAGAGCTTAGTAAGAAGCTGACATCATGTGTAGTTTGCGATGACGCTCATCTAGTCCTGGGGCTCGATTTGAGAGTCTCACATGGGTGCCTCTTCTGACGAAGAGGTGCCGTACAGTAAGAATGGATTGTTGTATGTACCTCATCGATATGTGAGTCGAGCTATTCTGACAGGCGAATCGATATTCACTTTGTATCATCATGATGGAAGTATCGGGGTTCGAAGTACACCAGATTAGATAGTACTTATTATAGAACAATGACGAATGTCAAAATTCACTTCGACTGAACATTGACCGTGCGCGACTAAACGCTTGTCGTTGTTATCCCCACAACCCACGTCCAAAATGCTAAATCCTCCAGTTCGCCCCTCCAAGTAATTGGTTTTCACCCCTCTGAATAAAGCTTTCTTACAGGCCGCCGTGACACTGTCATCAGCTAATCGGTCACCCGAAAGTCGGGTATTTAGTCACACATCAGACCAATCCGGCCGCATTTCGTCGGTTCGTCTTCGCCTGTCGGTCGCCTGTGCTTACAGTTGTGCTTACATTTGGACATCTGACAGCCTATCGTGGCCAGTCACTGTTATTTATCCCGCGAACACAAATAAATTGAGGTCCGTTTCTTTCACGTGTTTATGCTGTTATAGTAATAGTACCGCGTTTCGAGTGAACTGATTTTGTCTCGATATTCCGTGTGGTTGGTTATACGTGCGCCGCTCAGCGTTCGTCGGAAGGACGTACAATTAGTCTAGGTTGACTACTGTCATGTAGATATTTGGAATAACCCTCCTTCTCGAAGCGTGTCATCCATGAACGTACGATTTCCATGTCGACAGTTAATATTTTGTAATTCACCCACTAATCTTTTCTGCATGTTTCAAACCAACGGCCGTCAAGGTTGACTGGGTGCGACAGCGTCACATCATGACAAAGATTAAGGGGCACGGAAAAGCAGACATGCTCTGACTTTGCTGGACATGAATAGCACTGGCAGTACAGGGTACGCTCGAGTGTGGAGTGAGTTATTTTTTGTTGATCTGAAGAGACGGCTGTTAAGGACAATCCCGACTATCGAGCTTTTCGTCCCCACTCCGTGTTTCCTATTTGGTATATGAGTTCAAGGATCTAATGTGAACGGCGCATTCTTACAGCCTTCAATATGGAATAGCTTGGTGACTGACGCTGGAAGCCGAACAAAAAGATTTTAGCAGAGTGATAACGAAACAGGAGCGTAAGCGAACATTTACAACCCAGAAAATTTTTAATTCTTCGCGAAATAACACCAAATGACATATCCTAGTAATAAAACAGGCATCGTTATGATAGGATCCGTAGTGCAGTCATGCTCAGTTATTTATCTATAAACGGCGAACAGCCTAACCAAGTGGTGTTTAGGCTCCAGCTGCCCGACATTCTAGCTGTATTATGAAATATTCCACAAGGTATCGAAGTGAGAAGGAAGTAAACAGCTGGACAACGAAAAAATTGAATGGATGAAATGGTGATAGCGTGGATATAGTTACATTAGTTATTGCGACATGTTGGTATTTTGGATAGTACGTCCAACCAACTATTTGGATGATCGCTTAGTCTCAAACTGGCACACTACATCTATTCATTTTACTCAACAAAAACCGACACGATTCTCATAGTGGCCTTCTGTTACCCGAAAAAGTCAGGGTGTTATTCAACCGTTAGCAGTCTGGGTAACCACTGTCCAATTCAGTAAACGCTCAGCAGACTTATGAGGAAGGTGACCCAAACACCTCAGAGTACGTACTTCTACTGTTTGATCAATTGACTGCGCATCTGAAGTCCCTAAAAACTGGTAGTGCCGTGCAGTAAGGTTGTGCAAACCTGAAGTAAGGAGTACGCAGCTCAACCGGAATAATCACCATTGCCAAAATGAAGTTACAGTTTATTGTATAACAGCGTCAAGTCCGGGTCACAGTAAACACAGTCCACTTGGTAATGCTCGTATGTTGTTCTACCTGAGAGCAGTGATCATATGATGGGTAGCTACAGAGGTATATTAAGACATCTCCCTCGTAATAAAAAGTAGAGCGGTTTATTTTTATGTTCCTTCAGTTATCTCAGTGAGACTCAGTGATACCAAAGTGAATCACCTTAGGTCTTAATTTCTCTGAGCATTTAAAATCACCAAACCTGAGTTCTTTTCGAGAAACTTATCTTGTCTCAAGGTAGCGCAGCACACCATACTTTGTGTGTTACGCATTCATTATATTTTAGGCCGTAAACCAAGGTGAATGCGCATAGATTGAACATCGCTCACAATTGATCGCAATTGTTACATTCCCACAGACTTTCTAGGCGGCCCCTACTCATCAGTAATCAAGGTTTGTTCGTTACCATGTGGCTCACAAAGTCAAGTATAGATTAAGTACAATCAGATGGTCTAAACCTAGACAGCAGCAGCTGCTGTAACTGTTAGAAAAAGGCACTTATTCCCAAAAATCTACCTTATTTGCCGAGAAAAATAAGTTTTTCATCTTTGGGAATTTGAATGCCCGTCAGAGTTCTCGAAACTCCGAACTTCGCGCTCTTCTCTAATTGGTCCGTTGAGTGGTCTAGACCCAAGGCCGCTCAAAACCTATAAATAGAGCTGCTGTGCACCACTGCTTTGCCTTCGGGCTGAGCAGCAAATATGGATCACTTGCAGGTCGTCTTCTTCCTTAACTGCTAGGGAGTTTTTCGTTACGAGAGTTGGGTTCCAATACTTGTGCTCTGAGTTTCGTGCCGTTTTGCATCTCAACTTTGAAACATACATTTCCCCGATCAAGTTTAAGCAATCAGCTAGAATAACACACGATACTTTTAATAGAAACATTCTGACCGCTCTCGTCAGTTATACTATCCAGATTATGAAGAGGAGACACGCACGAATTCAGATAGATGTAAACCGGACTGAGTCAGTGAACACGCTGAGAGCAGAAGGATGATTGAGCACGTTCTAGTTCAATTCGGTCATTGTGGGATCCAGAATTAGACGCGACGAATCTGTGGTTTAATCCCGGGTGAGTCCACTAGGTATACGGTGCTGGTCAGAGAATAGAAACGGCTAAAAGCTCAGTGTGGCTTTCGAGTTTGAATAAGGTCTATTCAACTTCAGCTGACCAGAACCATCATGGACCTAGAGCTCGAGTACGTATCCGTCAAGTAAATCAGTTCACGACAATAACCAATATGAATCGGTGGTGAGCTGAGTAGGGTTTATTCATTTATGCAACTAAGCTACGACTGAAATATTCCGTGAATGTTGGGTGAGGTTCTAATCGCTCATGTTGTCTCTAGCGCACAACGTAGTCTGCACGTAATAGTTGTATTCGTGTCGCAGACATGCACTGAAACAACGGAAAGCGTTGGTCACGAAGGAACCAAAATCAAAGGCAGTCAAGGTTGACGGACGTGGATGCAGTAGATTTGTCACGTGATCCGTGGATTACAGACGCAGGACGATAACGCACATGCGCAAACCCGATTCGCATTAGACCAGCCAGTTGACGGCAAGTGCCGGCACAAACACCGGGCACAACAGATAAGGTGAAGCTGTATTTTCAAAATGTAGGTCGATTGTCTAGTAAATCAAAGCTGTGTTTTCCTGGCACCATTTGCCGGAGTCGGGTTCTATTCAAATAAACGCAAAGTGTGTTTTTATTTCAAAGAAATTTTACCATCGCTAGCTTAAAAATCACGCTCATCAGCCTTTTCTGTCACATATAAGCGTTATCGAAGAAATGTTTACCGACAGTGCACGAACAGTGAAACTTAGCATCTCAGTGGAGTGCTTCAGAATTACACTACGCACTAACATTTGAGAGACATGCATTATGATATCAGAACGTCAGCCAATTTTCGAACCTAGACCCACTAAAAAAACAATCACGATTAAACCGTCTAGTGCGATATGATCTACGCAACTTGCTTATCTGTCTGCACTTTGAACGGCTGGCTTGGTCGGTGCGTGCATCACCAACAGTAGTATGTCTATGCATTCCGATTGTTATCATTTTAAGATAATAAGTGATCACAGTATCTGTATATTAATTCTAAATTGACCTAGACTTTAATCATTTTGCAGCTGATGAGCAATACTCGTATCAGGGTATGTTTAGGAAATGGAGTATCCGATCTTATCTGTATAAATGAATTTGTTGACGATCACCTCGACGATACCCTACGCTATATCGTAACTACTCACTTGTCAGTTATATAAACTCCCAACCTTCAAGTGGATACTCCCTAAAACTTTTAGTGAAGGGAATAGCCATATAAGATCCCTTCGAAATCGTGGAAAGGATATTCACGAAAACGAGGCAAACGTTACTGGTTAAACGGAGACGATATATCCATTCTCTCGGTGTGACTACGTAGCTAATCCAATGGAGAACACGCTACTAACCGGCCTGCATGTTTTGTCGTTTGTTGAAATTCAGTAGAAGCCCGGATATTTTCGTACCTAAAATATATCCCCTGTTACTCGTCGATAATGTAAGACTTATTGTTAAACAGAAGACTAAATTCACGTCCAAACTTTGAACCATATATGTCCCCTGATAACATTTATGCAATCAACTGGAATTGCACATGATACTTTCAATAGAAACATTTTGACCACTCTCGTCAGTTATAGTATCCAGATTGTGAAGAGGAGATACGCACGAATTCAGATGGATGTAAACCGGACTGAGTCAGTGAACACGCTGAGAGCAGAATGACGATTGAGCATGTTCTACTTCAATTAGGTCATCGTGAGATGTAGAATTAGACGCGACGCATCTGTGGTCTAATCCCGGGTGATTCCATGATGTCTTCGATGCTGGTCAAAGTATAGAAACGACCAAAAGATGGTACTTGTTGGTTAAAACTGCCAACGAACAGAAAACTTTAAACTGTTGCTGTGAAATCTATCCTTCCTTACTAAGTATGCTGCCCAGTCAGTTCTTTTAAACAGGAATGCTGTGACTCAAGTCGAATAATTTTCTGTTTTCTACAAGCTAAATTTCAAAACTCTGATCAATAAGTACAACACTACTCGGTTGTTTGTTCAGTAATTTGAACGAAACAGTTAGAGCCAATACGAAATGCTAGCAGCTACCAGTGTTCATCTTCTAACTGTTGTGTTCAGATTCCACATAACAGTGGATTTGCTTGGTCTTTTCTCATTGAGGTCGGTAGTTACGTAGTCTCCTCAATGAACAGTACTGTCGTGACGTTACATTTCCGTCTAGGTGCAGCTGTAAACTTTCAGTTGATTAAAACGGAAAAGTCCTATTTTTCAAATAGTAAACGAAGGTAGACATTTTTCAGTGGGACAGTCATTATGATAGGTTTTTATGCCTAAACTTGTTTCTCGAAAAATCCAAGTGGGTAACTGTTGTCAGTCAATGTCTCATGAAGAAGTTGATTTTCATTTTCGAGCTTGTCAGCTATGACAATCTTACCAGCTCTGTAAAATAGATCACGAGGCAGACCACAATTGTAGAAAATTGAGGTAAAAATTTTGAAATGTAATTATTGTCTAGATCGGTTTTGTTTGTGGTATATACTTTTAGACAGAAAGTCATTTGTAATTTCATGAAACCTAACATCGAGGAATGCAATTTTATTGTCACTTTCCGTTTCTATCTTGAATCCGACATTATTGTGTAAGCAGTTCAGCTGGTGATGCAGTTAATTAATTTACTCTCCCGAAATGAAAATGATGAAGATGTCGTCTACATATCTTCGATAAAGTTCTGTCTGTCGAATTGTTACTTTAGCCTACTGCTGAAGCTAGCCCATGAAGATGTACGCTAGTACCAGCCTTAGTGAGATATCAACTGCAACTTCATCAACTTGTCTATAAAATGTTTCATTAAACAACATCGATTGAAGTGTAATGTACCATGTACCTGTGAGACTGGCATTGCTTGAATTGCAATTACGAAACACTTGCACCAGACGGGCCATAGAGTCTGTGGTGCCAATGAAATTCATACCATATATCACCCAAAAACGAAATGAGGTCTGTGGTTTGCTGCGGCTGTTGCCATTCGTCGAGTGAACTTGGCGTTGTACATCCAGAAACAAATGGTTATCAATTTGCCTCTCCCTTGGTAATTTGACTATTTGAAATCTTAATATAACTCTCCTTGTCTGCTTCATGTTGCGTCATCTGTTAACCTGCTCCCCGTTCTTGATCATACTGACCTCATCTATCCCGTCCGCATACTTCGCCACTGTTGCCACGCCTGCTTGCTATTTACTGATTGCATCCATTTTGCTGTAGTAACAGATGAGATGCGAATGAAATGTTGTTGTACAAAACATTTAACACTATACTATTGGCCTTTTTCACAGTTATTTCAGGAACAACTGCTTTAAACAGATGAACTTATCAATCCGTTATAGCCATCCATTCTTGCGATTGATCCCTACCGTACCATACTTCATGTCAAACCGTCGTACTGAAGATGGAAGAGAATGTCTCGGAATTAAGCAGTTTATGGATTGAACAACATTCACGGTTGCTATGAGTGATTGCAGCATTCCTATTCCTAGAAGATTCTTAGTCGACCTCATTCGAAAAGATGCACTATACCTGAGTTTTGCTCTTGTTAAACCTTTTAAGTGTGGACCTGTGGAGACAAACACAATTGTATAAAACTACACATAACTACTGCCTATCAATGACTACTGAGTACAAAAGATAGGACACACTGTTGGAGATTGGCGCATATATTCGGGCTAGGCATAATTGTAGAAGTGATAGTGTAGCGAAAAGGCGTCCAACAAAGCACAATCTTTATTGTCCAACACGCTAGTTCACATGCTACGCGCGCACTCGCAACGCAATATAGTCATGTCACCACGACCTATGGCACCGATGGTTCCCTTGCGTACCGCGTGATTTCGTTCCCGGCCGAGCCATAAATACTCGTTGAACTCGCGGACGCCCGTCCGAATCCTATTCCTCTAGGCAGTCCGGTTCAACACTAAGTTGCGATGTGTGCGGCCGTAAATGCGCTGGCCGTTTGAGATTAGTAGGTCTCAGTGTTCATCGTCAGCGAAGAGACAACGAGTACGCTAGGCTCAGGTAGGTCATATCAGCATATCCGTTCTACTTTTGTTAATTGTTGCATCGACCATGACTATGGTCGTAGGGCAACTGATCCACTCCTCCTTACTTGAACTTTGTTGGTGTATTGAATGATGAATCTTTTGCCTGACCTTTCCGTAGTTCAACTTTGAGTTTTGTTTTTCAACTTTATTCACTCTAGAATGCACTAACATGCACTCCAATACTGAAATGCTTCTTGTATTATATTCTACATATCTTTCTTCTTAGTATAGATCTTGTCGTTGCAGTCTCTCTCTGTTTATTTTACGAGAGATAAGAGTTACCTTTTCCTGCTAGCCGTTCAATTGGCTAACCAGTATTGGTCGGCTGGACACAAAGGCATCACCCACACACCTACTGGTCTTAGTCCTTCGGGTTTACACCGGATACGTGGTGTGTGAGTGGAACTGCAAGTGGTGCAGCGCAAGCCACTTGGGGTAATGGTTTAAAGCGCACGCGTCCTTTGGCTTCGGTCATTGTGACAGGCTAATCCGTTTCGGATGCCGCCAACCATGAGTGTTGACAGAAAAGGGCACCCGGTCCATTGAGTGAGTGAAAGCGAGAATCGTTCAGCGGAGACCGTGTGTACGACCTAGACCGACATTGTCAGATGATGCGTTAGGTCGTGCTGCGCGTGGATATCGGTCTATGGGACTTTGTGCGTCGGTAATAGTGTTGCGAAAAGGCCTCCAATAATGCACAAAGTCTATTGTCCACCGCGCTAGTTGCCATGTTACGCGCGCGCTCGCGTTTATGAATCACAATTCCAGTCCACAACACCACCACTCGCCCCGGTTTCCGCTGATACGTCGTGTGCACACCTGCCCGGTTTATATGTGTGATCGGTGCCTTCTATCGGGGGGGGAGGGGGGGGGCTTCCGCTTGCTATGTCTCGCCCGTTGGTCCAATCCAGTCGAGCAATGATTAATCGGGTCGCCCACGCTGTCCCCGATCAGCTCGTTATGGGTTTTTGGACGTATTTCCTCCCCTCTCCCCGCCGTGTTTGAGGTATTCCGCCGAGTGCTAGAATTCTCGCACCTCCGGCCCGATAATCCACCACAATTGGATGTTTGCATAAGTGCGATGGTTGAAGTGCAGAGTCTGCAGGTAAGATATGAGATGAATAAAAGATTGGGGTTGTGCTATTGGGTTTGGCCACGGCAATGGGCAGTTACAAGCGCGTCAGTAGAAGAGACTCAGTAACCTGTCCGTTAACCCAAATCAGTGACCCCCACAATCAGTATTTTTCGTAAGGCCTTAGTTACGGAATTTATTGAACTTGCTAAGCGACGTTTTATTTATTGATAAGTAGTAGAGGCTTTTGATTTTCATAACTCGCACAATCCACAGGTAGGTCTGATTCTTATTTTCGAAGCTTGGACCAAACTTGAGTTACAATTTTAACCGATCAAAGTTTCGCACTACTTATCAGTTAACAGGGTATGTTTAAAACTGTAATTTTGAAGCCAATCAATTGCGGTAAAAATGACAATTAGCAGAGAAAAGAAACAATAGGTGTATCGAATATTAGACGCCTGCTACTTACGGTTATCGGGAATACGTTAACGGAACCAGGGTCGCGTACAGGACCGTCTTATTCAGTTGAACCTTAAGAAGTTGACCCATGTTTCCCCCGATTTTTCGTTTAATGGTTTTACAAGCGTGGTTCACCTTATCACTAGCCTCTGCAACAAGTCGGTAGTAATATTCCATTTAACGTGTAGAATTCTACCGGAAGCAATCATGAGTAGCATTGACTATTCAATGTCTCATTTGGGGTGGAACAAGAATGGATAGAAGTCGTGTCTTGTTTCATAAACAATTACTGATTGCTCCGACACTTGATGAGTTCAAACAAACAAGCTGCAGATTTGAGAATTTTTGCTTGAGCATATGCATAATAAATCCATGAGTTTTTCCAATGTATGCACCTCGGTCATCCTTCAGTTGTATACGAGAGGCACTTTCTTAGGGGTCCATTTTTTGCTATGACTGTCATACAGTTTTGAAACCTGGTTTAATCGACCGAAGATCATTAGTCAGTTACTTGTGTGTAACAGTCACTGCCGGTACATGAGTGCTTGTGTATGGAAGACTCCCCATGAGGTTGATGGGATTTTCAGTCAACAGATCGTTCGGAATAAAAATCTGAACATCTACATTTCTAAAGTGACCTCTCATCAGAGTTGAATTCACTTGGGCGTTAACTTGGTACATCACGTCCTTATTGGACTCAATAAAATATAAGCTGGGAAACGCGGAGTCGGTTATATCATGAAATTCACCACTCGCAGCCTGCGGGCACTCCCCTGATATTGATGCCAGTGAATGTGCTACTTAAACCGTTTTATTGCAAGAGAGAGCCGACTGGAACCAGCGAACTAACAATGAACTAGAGGGGGAAGTTACGGTATTCGTTGTCCACGTGCAACATGGGACCACGTGGTTATCAACGAAGACGCTTTGTTCTTTGATCAGGTAATGACCTATTATAGAAGAATGGCGCCGAGCTGGGCAATGGCTGAGTGATTCTGGGGAACGTCAATCGGGTGCTAGGGCACACTGGGATTATCAAACGTAGCTTTCTAACCAGACGACGTTTCCGATGGAAAAATTAAAGTCAAGAAGTGTGTAGCTACCAGCTACCGTGTGGATTCACCAAGGATCTCGAGTGCAACCGTGTTTCCGCATCTGTCTTTTCTGTACGCATGATTCTGTGTACATGTACTATGGGAAGTCTGTTATGAACTCAGAGCCACTTCCTTCAGTTGTACAACTGATTGCACGCAATGAATGCGTGTTCTTTTCCTAACCACTTCTGTGTTATTCCATCCTTCAACGCCGTTTAAACCGTAACTTTTTGAGCGCCGTTTAACGCATTCAAAAGTTCCAGGCACTTATCGCTTGACGCGCTTTTACGTGCCGCCGAGTGGGTTGGAGCCCACTTCGCGTTCTCTTTCTTTCTTCTCTTGACTGCTGCCGTTAGTCCCAGACTGGGTTAAAGCTAACTACTTATCATATTTACAAACATTGTTGGGAACATACGATTCGTTTCCAAACCCCACCGTGTTAGATACTTGTTGGGACTACATTTCGATCACTCTTCTGGAAAGGCGTTCTAAACTGTTAGTAGACTAGGGTTGAGTGCATGTCCAATAGTCCACTACATATGGTAAATTTCTCCCATCAATACGAACAACATGGCAGCTCTCAAAAACTCTAGAGTGGATACAAAGTACCATCCCAAATAATAAAGGTCTACTATCTAAAGAAAGTGATTCGGTTGAAAACCATGGGTCACCTAACGAAAACACTGATAGGTGAGCAGTGCCTGATGGCACTGGTGGGCTATTTCACGAGCCGTTGCGGAGCAACACACTTGGCCAAAATGGACACCAAAACCATCGCCAACAGAACTACCAAATATTTGATCTTTTCATACGGCGAGTATTAACAACTTCACACCGATTGAGGCTCCAATTTCAAAAGGTTTGCGGAATTCTCACATTTGAAAAGACTCGAAATATCACCTCCAACCCGCAAGGTTGAACGCATCATTCTACCAATTCTTCCGTTACTGCAAGCGTTCGTGAGCGGCGATCCACATAATTGGGATCCGGTTCTACGAAGTTAGGGGCTTGCTTCCTGAATCTGTGCTCAAACGTCTAGTAAACAAACGCCTCAGTTCTTGTGAACCGACCGAAAAGATGGATTGTCCTCCGATACCTGTCTTCCTTCTGTCGTATACTGGGCTATTAAATCGAGAAAACTAGAACGAGGGATATCTGAGGGACACTAAGCCACCCCAGTTTATTGAAAAAAACAACATCCTTTTCATAGAGTAACAACAGCATTTATGATTGCTATTGGACGACAAGTGTTTTTTCGTTTTGATTGGCCGGTTTGTTGCTACGGTCCACTATACTGCGTCAAGCAACTCGGCTGGCTAAATCTGACACGTACTGTCCATCTCTTACAAACAAAATTCGATGTAGCAGCTGATCGCCGTTTTTGATTAACTAACGTCGTTCGACCAAAGTTACGTTTGCAGTAGCTTGTGCGTGAGCTGTGATTGCTTAGCCTTTCTCCAATCAGGAAACCGTTTCAGTCCAGTCTCATTAAACCCTTAACAAATAAAATCCAATCTCCAGTATGGGGATATGTGCACAAGTTGGTTGACACCATGTAGCAAGCAAATCAATCGACAAGGGTACGTTTGGAGTGTGCATATGGACATCAGAAAGTGTGTTACGATGAAGAACCATTCGGAGTTTCTCTAAAAGCCGGGGATAGAGTGTAATTACAATTCTTCCGGGAGGCTCCATGCAACTTCGAAGAGAACTGAAAGCGTGTCTCTACCTCTACGTGCCTGATAAAAGAGTTTGAATGCCTGAATGAACTATCTATGTTTGTTAACTATGATCACTTGAGGCCGTTCATGGATAGCAGCGACAGTCGTTCTAGAGGAAATAAAAACGACATACCAACTGTAGAGTTCGAAGTCAAGGTTCCACCTGAAGGCCGCTTTAATACAATAAAACGTGATGAGTAGCACGAGGTAGAACAGAGTTAGGATTGATGCGTCAATCATTGGCCTACGCAGTATCCAAAGAAGTGGCCGAAAATGAACGTCAGTCAATCGGATGAAGCTTAATGTTGCCTTATTTCAAATCGAACACTATACATATCGTTTATTTTGAACAGCAATATACATATCTTCGTTCAAAGGAAGAACAAACGGTGACACCAAAATTAAGCAACAGAGATATAAAAAAGTTGAATGTGAAAACAAGCTGTCTGTCAAATGTGAGACGTTGCATGGTTTGCGACATTCAACAGTTGACAATTCCTCTCACAGGAATAGCAGACGTTAATGGGCCAGTCATCAAATGAAAAGTTATATGTGGCATATATACTGAACAGTTTTAGGATGTAAAATAAAATATATGAGGAATAATGAAAAGAAAATAGGCGAACGATCAGTCTCACAAAATCAAAAAGCTCTTCAGGGCACGAAAGTGCTATCATAGTCAAGGCTCACGCATCGGGACAGAAAAATGTCCTTCATAATGAGATAACTGTCAGACAGGTAGCCACACTTAACACCAGGTTCCCCGCATAAATGTGTCGTAGGCTTTTAGGGAACTTGGAACAGGTTGTAGACATAAATCCATGACTGCGTAAGAGGGCAGCCCCAGTCGAAGGATAGCGCTACTTGAAGAGGGAAATAAAGTACCGCGAAAAGAGATGATCACAGGTGAAT
>JTDE01000199.1:99560-112529 GCA_014338405.1 Paragonimus skrjabini miyazakii | reverse complement strand
TATCCGATGTCGTGTTAGTGTGTGAGACGGTGGTTGGATTGGCAGCGGAGACATTATTTCACTGCCAATTCAGCGCATACGGACGAGTCCGAATTCTCTCTAAAGTGCGACCTGGTAAATGTGATAGGAGCTGATGATAAAGTTCGCTCCGAGTAGGACACGACGGAGCCAGTGCATCGGCACCTCTGATGAGAGAAGCTGATTCTTGCTGACACCAAATGGATCCGGCGGCATTCATGCACATGAGCTTCTCATGGTTGCGTTCGACGAGATGTGCATGCCTTCTATGTTGACTGAGACCGATTTTGGTGGAAAAGCTGCGGTCACAGTTGGCACCGTCAAAGGTTCTGGCAGGCTGGGTGTCCGGTTCCTGCCCTGGACCATTCTTACGTCGATGCATACGAGTATGCGCCGACAAGCCAGCATTCGATTTGCAAATCTGGCCACATTCTGAACAGGTGTACTCCGCTCGCTTATCCTGTGTACTGGTAGTTGCCTGCACGGCGGTGCTGGCGGTAATTTCATTGTCTTGATCGAATGTACCAGTACGATTAAAACCAGGTAGAGTGGTTGGCCCTATCTGGAGTTGCTGAACTCTTAGCCTGTGAAGGTTTGCACCGAGACCGCCCAGTTAGTACCACGAGGAGGTAGTCCAGCGCCCCGACTTGATCGCATTTATTCGGTCATGCCTATTATGAAGATACTGGCGTTGCGGTTAACACACGCTGGTCCCAAAAACATGAAGTGTAGTGGGGAGGAACGATCGTGCTGTACCACTCACACCACTGCTATTCAGTAGTAGGCGCCAGAGCATAGATTTCGACATTGAAGTGACCGTAGAAAAATACAAGAAGAAACATCGGAGTGCAGCATTGCATGAAATGGTTCTTGGTACGTAAGGGAACATGGAGGAACTGAACATTGACCACTGTGGCAACCGTGACGGTCTGGGCTCAGTACCGTATGCAGATGAGTGATTTTGTTGGTTGTCTTGTTGAAACGCATAATCCACCTGTTGCTTTCCTGAATAAGTAACCGTCGTGCCATCCGCGTTCTTGGATCACTACAGAAGGTCTGAGTGCAAATTCTAGTCCGGACGAGGAAATGCACTATTGCTGAGCTCTATTAACTAACTAGCTCGAGTCCACTGTTTCCTGCCGAAGTGGGCCAACCGAAAGCACTATTTTACTGTAGAGGGTGCGATCAAGTGCACTCTTGCCTCGTCACCGATAAGGAGCTCCTAGCTATTCAGCGTCCTCCTTCTGGGTTATATGCTACACCTCTTAACCACGCTGCACTGAAGTGCTTACTTGATATGGTAAAGCGAAGTCACCTCGAGGAATACATCGTGGATTAAAACAGTTTTCATATATACAATTGGTCGCAGTGGTCGCATTCCCATAGACTTTCCGGCCGACCACTTTCAAAAAGGAGCACTAGACTCGAGTTTCGCTCTCATTAGAGCTTGTCAATAGTGCATATCCTTGCCATGGCCGGGACTAAAACTCGGGTCAAGCTTTCATGAGGCAACCGTGTTGACCACTGTGCCATTGACCTCACATTAGGCACGACTGAATTATCATATGTGAACGCTCGACAACACTCGCTTGTGCGTAATGCTTTGACTGTCCGATCGCCTCGAGAAGAGACACAATAACTGTCCTGTTATCTCTACTTATCAGAGGGCATACAGTGAGGAAACGGAGCACAGTGTGGTTTTCAAGTTTGAATAAGAGTCTATTCAACTTCAGCTGACCAGAACCATCATGGACCTAGAGCTCGAGTACGTATCCGTCAAGTAAATCAGTTCACGACAATAACCAATATGAATCGGTGGTGAGCTGAGTAGGGTTTATTCATTTATGCAACTAAGCTACGACTGAAATATTCCGTGAATGTTGGGTGAGGTTCTAATCGCTCATGTTGTCTCTAGCGCACAACGTAGTCTGCACGTAATAGTTGTATTCGTGTCGCAGACATGCACTGAAACAACGGAAAGCGTTGGTCACGAAGGAACCAAAATCAAAGGCAGTCAAGGTTGACGGACGTGGATGCAGTAGATTTGTCACGTGATCCGTGGATTACAGACGCAGGACGATAACGCACATGCGCAAACCCGATTCGCATTAGACCAGCCAGTTGACGGCAAGTGCCGGCACAAACACCGGGCACAACAGATAAGGTGAAGCTGTATTTTCAAAATGTAGGTCGATTGTCTAGTAAATCAAAGCTGTGTTTTCCTGGCACCATTTGCCGGAGTCGGGTTCTATTCAAATAAACGCAAAGTGTGTTTTTATTTCAAAGAAATTTTACCATCGCTAGCTTAAAAATCACGCTCATCAGCCTTTTCTGTCACATATAAGCGTTATCGAAGAAATGTTTACCGACAGTGCACGAACAGTGAAACTTAGCATCTCAGTGGAGTGCTTCAGAATTACACTACGCACTAACATTTGAGAGACATGCATTATGATATCAGAACGTCAGCCAATTTTCGAACCTAGACCCACTAAAAAAACAATCACGATTAAACCGTCTAGTGCGATATGATCTACGCAACTTGCTTATCTGTCTGCACTTTGAACGGCTGGCTTGGTCGGTGCGTGCATCACCAACAGTAGTATGTCTATGCATTCCGATTGTTATCATTTTAAGATAATAAGTGATCACAGTATCTGTATATTAATTCTAAATTGACCTAGACTTTAATCATTTTGCAGCTGATGAGCAATACTCGTATCAGGGTATGTTTAGGAAATGGAGTATCCGATCTTATCTGTATAAATGAATTTGTTGACGATCACCTCGACGATACCCTACGCTATATCGTAACTACTCACTTGTCAGTTATATAAACTCCCAACCTTCAAGTGGATACTCCCTAAAACTTTTAGTGAAGGGAATAGCCATATAAGATCCCTTCGAAATCGTGGAAAGGATATTCACGAAAACGAGGCAAACGTTACTGGTTAAACGGAGACGATATATCCATTCTCTCGGTGTGACTACGTAGCTAATCCAATGGAGAACACGCTACTAACCGGCCTGCATGTTTTGTCGTTTGTTGAAATTCAGTAGAAGCCCGGATATTTTCGTACCTAAAATATATCCCCTGTTACTCGTCGATAATGTAAGACTTATTGTTAAACAGAAGACTAAATTCACGTCCAAACTTTGAACCATATATGTCCCCTGATAACATTTATGCAATCAACTGGAATTGCACATGATACTTTCAATAGAAACATTTTGACCACTCTCGTCAGTTATAGTATCCAGATTGTGAAGAGGAGATACGCACGAATTCAGATGGATGTAAACCGGACTGAGTCAGTGAACACGCTGAGAGCAGAATGACGATTGAGCATGTTCTACTTCAATTAGGTCATCGTGAGATGTAGAATTAGACGCGACGCATCTGTGGTCTAATCCCGGGTGATTCCATGATGTCTTCGATGCTGGTCAAAGTATAGAAACGACCAAAAGATGGTACTTGTTGGTTAAAACTGCCAACGAACAGAAAACTTTAAACTGTTGCTGTGAAATCTATCCTTCCTTACTAAGTATGCTGCCCAGTCAGTTCTTTTAAACAGGAATGCTGTGACTCAAGTCGAATAATTTTCTGTTTTCTGCTATCTAAATTTGAACACTCTGATCAACAACTACAAAACTACTTGGTTGGTTTTTTGATGTCAGATTTTTCAACCGGTATCTAAATACCACTGGTCCCTAACTGACTGTTATCGCTGTCCGGATTTTTGCTTGCTCATTTTTCTACTTCGAACACTGATAAGCGCAAACAAGGCAGTCAGTTGGCTATGTCTGACCCCCATTTTGACGTTTCACATGTTCAACGTGTGTTGTTTACAGATTAACTGGGAAGGAGCCTCAGAATGTAGCGCAAAATGTATTGGTTTTAGTCTCAAACATATTTCAGATCAAAGGTTTGAATGCATCATTGTGCTGTCGGTTGGGTTCATGTACAATGACACGGTCACGTACAACAGACAATCAGAAGACTGTTAACGCGTGTTAACAATTCCAGTTAACCCACTGTCACATTAGGTTGATCCGCCTACATTACCTCGGGTAAGAACAAAATATATTATGACTAAGTCTTTGAACTGTATTGACTGATCCATTGTGAAGACGCAAAAGTCACGCATTCCCAACTTTTGTCCGATCAGAAAGCACCAGAAGCATGTATCCACTTCTTACTTACTGAAATTCTGATTGCTACTTGACCGCTAAACATGAGAGCTGTCTGGTTTTATGTTAAGATTAATTACCACACTTCCCTGTTCAATCTGCTTGCATGGACAACTTTAGGTCCTCAATGACCTACAACCCTATGGTTCGAGAAGGTCAACACACATGCTGGTCTTAGTGATCAAACCGAGGTTATCATTAACTTACAGCACCCCTACTGTAAACATGACTACTGATATCTAATGCTTATGGTTTATATAGGTCTGGCTGAGGAACTTTGACTGGAATGTTATCGAACAAGTAAAATCATAATGATGTTCGTGTTTTTGAGATAACAGTAACTCCAACCTTATCATCAACACGAAGTTGATTTATTCATTGTATGTGTGCCGCCTACAAGACGCAAATGAGACACACTCCACTGATGGAGTTTACTGTCGGTTGAGCTTACTTGGTAAAGATGTGCTCAAAAAGAATCGAATCACCAATCCTCAGTTTAGGAGCTAAACTCATTCACTGGTCTACTGATCCTATGGAGATTTCTTGAGACAAAACAATTAAGATAGTCGATTTATTTTAAATTACCATCGTTGTTAGGAGTAGTGTTGTCACCCTGACTACCGGTTTACCTTGACAACAAGTGAGGGGGTCAGATTTCGAGATGTTGATCTATCGCCGTTCATCCATCAATAATCTGCTGCCAGACTTGCTTTTCATTGAACCTACTAGCTAGGCATGTGAATAAAACGGCATGTTTCATCACATGAAAGTTTCCCGTTTAAACTTTAATCCTACTAACAATACATGGAGCCATTGATGAGTTATTTTCTGGAAAGCAATTATCATTGATATTTTGGCGCTTGTAACCGATTTCACTGCACACACAACTTGATCTGCTTCAGGCTTCAGGCAGTGTGGACCGAAATATTATAGCTTCATTTCAACCTGCTGACATCCGATTCCACCTGCAGTTTTGCATAGTCTTGCAGATGATGACAGCTCTAAATTGGAGCTGTTGATATTGCACGATTCATTGTCCCTGTTTCGGTAGGACATGTGTTTCCCAACAATCCTGGAATGCATCCGAACAGGCGCTGTACAGCCTATCTTAGTAATACTCTTCAATTGGAATGTGTGCTTTCCGAACGAATGGTTCCCAGGTATATTCACCTGGAATGAAATTCGGATTGCAAGTTGGCCATTCTACAATTTCAAATCAACTGAATGTCAGGTCTTGTTTTACCGTTTCAAAATTGTGTTGCTTTGTTGCTTTATTACAAGATGGTGTGCTTGTTATTTTCTGATGAATGGTAGACAACCGACTTACCGTGATGATGTACTCTGTCGCACTTTTATTTATATCCCAGGTTTACATTTTGCGGAAAGCATTTACCGATCGTCGATATCATTAGGTTGCTTGTGAAAACAGGTTTCTCTTTTCGGATATACTGACAACATTAATTTTAGGTGTCTGGTTTATTCAGATTGAATATTTTTGTCTATAGATAGAACAGTATACCGAACATACTTCTGTTCGTTTAAACCACTGTAACTTAAATTGGTGCTGATTCTGTGAGCTTACCATTTCAATCTCTTGATAATCCAGCAGATGAGTTTCTTGTAACGCCCGTTGCACACTACTTGTCGAGACTTTCATCTCAAACACCGATTTAGTTTCTGTGGCAGTTATGATCCTGTGAGATGCAAGACAAGCGATTAAACATCTACCTAATGATGGCCTATTACGTAGGTATCCTGATCGTTTGCATTTTACTTCCTGTAGTGTTCACTAAATGTTGTGATACTCGATCGTTCATCATTGCTCCGCAGTTTAAAAAGTGCTATGTTGATCACATATTGCTATCTGATGTTGAACTCCCATCAATCACTTACCCAGGCCATTTGTATTTTTACCTTGAACTTGATCGACGAATTCTGCTAGACCGAGTCGATTGCTTGCTGTTTACAAGTTTACTAACTTTGTTATAGGGCTGATGAGATCACACACAATCGTATTACCGTTTGAAAAATCCAGGCAGGGTATTCGATCCGGAGGATCACTTGGTGGATTCCATACAGCACAACGGGTTGGGTGAACAACCGAGTCGGAACATGGCTCATTTTGTTGGGCGTTTGGCACGCTTGGACATGCTACTTCTGTTGCTGGTTCGAGTTGATCAAAAGTCCCGGTTTTTTTGTAGTTGGATCTTTTTTAAGTCCAGCGAGCTATTGACACCTCGCAGTATATACCCTGTTACCGTATGAGTAAACAGGGATCCACTGCTTTAAACGATATATGTAGCATTAAATGGATTGAATAATTATTTAAAACATTGAGTTCCTGTAATCCATTTAGTCAAAACAGAGAGAAGACATATATCTCGAGATGTTAACATTTCGATTTACTCTCATCAGTAGCCAACGTCGAACCAGCAAATTTTATGCAACCTGCATAACAAATGAACTAATCAACCACATAGTTCTGACCTTTCACGCCCTCATAGTGCAATCAATTCCACGGTAAAGAGATTGGTTGCGTCGACGCCATCTGTGTACTTAAAACTGGCGAAGAATTATTGCCAAGATAGGGGTCCTTATGCTCCTAGCATAAATTAAATTGTAGACGGCAAAATTTCGACGAAATCGATCATTGGTATAGAGTGAAATAGGACTGAGTTTATCGAATTTGCTGTAGTCGTTGTCCAAAATGGAATGTGCGTTAGCTACTCGCATGTAGATGCTACTAACTTTTAAGAATTCCGTATCAGCTTCTCCCTTGGTAAAACTCAAGGGTAATTGGGTTCGGTGAAAAACGGAGTGAATAAATCCGTGACGGTTGAGAGTGACTGAAGAACATTTGTGAACCTGGGGTTCCAATCGTGGAAATAATTGGAAGTTGAAGTGTGCGCTTCCTGGGGTCCGTATTTTTCTTTGTTCGCCCGAACCGTCGTGTGCATTTTGCGGAGATTACAGACGGCTACATGTGATATAAATGCAACTTCGTCTTTGAAGATTATTAAATCAGGTTTAATGAGGGGGTACCCAGAGGGAGTATGCGGTTCTGTCGTTCAGGTGACACGTTTCGATCGCAGCGTCTTGGCGACAGATAACACGATGCTCCAAAGAGCATCGTAATTGGACACACCATACTGAGGCACAGTTCTAACGTGTGTGAAATGGGTTCATGGTTTGTTTCACAGCGGCACCGAGTTGTCTCTGGGGGAGATGGTATCTCTGGGGCGCGACGGCATTTCGTAGGTAATACGCCAGCACGTAATTTGTTAGCGCGTTAATAGAGACTAGGGGAAAAACTTTCCATATTTCGGAGCCAGATGTAGAATGATGGCATGGGGGCAGAGTTACTTTAACCATCACCCTTATGGGTGTCACAAAGAAGTTTCTCACACGCTGTATCTACATGTTTTCAGAAGACAACCTCATCGGTTACTAGTGTAAGGTTCAAGGTTAAACGGTGGAAGGACTGGCTGGTGATGGTCCTCGGGAACCGCTGGAGTAGGGCATCTGACGACGCTAGTTGTGGATTTAGTCGCATCCTCTTGTTGAGGAGTACGTACGGCTGAGTGTGTGGAAAATCTAGTCCACCGGAGTTTATAAGAGCTTGAAGAAGTGCATTTTCTATCTTTTAAAATCCGGAGCCACCTGAGAACTGTTGGTTTGACTGTGGCATCTAGTGGTTTTAGGGTCTTTTTGTGGACCAATCCTGGTGTCAGTTGGTGTGTGAAACGGGTGCTGACGAAGAGACTGTGTCCGCTGTCCGTTGTTGTCAGAAGTTTGCATTGCAGTTGAAGGAAAAGCGGAGTACCTTTCAAGATGAAGCTGGCACTGAGCAGGGAATAGGTCTGTTGGCGTTGACAAGTTGACGGGAATCCAGTATGGTGGTCATTCGACATCTGTCGGCCAGTGTATGTAGAACATGTTTTTGTTAAATCGATAGGCAGTCCGAATTCAATCAGATTTAGTTGAAGACACTCCTAATGAATCTACTGGATCTCTATCGAACTAGCGAATAATATGGCTTCATTTGCGTGTGCCAGATGGTTGTTAGGGCCTTCAGGGGTTGAAAGGAAAAGACTGAGCAGCGAAAGAACGACGGAAGTTTGTTGAAAGCCATGATGAACCAGAGAAAAGAAGGGACTGTATGTCTGACCTACTTCCAAACAAGGTGAAAAGTATGAGTGGTTGAATAATAAATCACCAGAATAGTAAACGTGAAGAAGGCAGTAGCATGAAATTGCTCGGACGTCGTGTGCAGGAGCAACCATGAGAAAGGAACTACCAAAGGCAAGACCAAAAACTTTGGAGATGTCAGTATTAGCGAGTGACAATGCTGGGTTAGTAGAGTGGATAAAACAAAATGTGTTATGAAGAATAGGAGGTATTTCAAAACAGACGTTACGACAAAGAAAGCTAAACTGTTGTCTGTCATTCAGAAAATGAGGACACCAGTGACTGAAAAGGATTTTGTGGGGGCAACAGTCACTAAAATATGAGTAGAACTAGGGCGAATGTCTGAAAGTCATACAGGAGGATGAATGTCATGTTGACGACACTTAAGTTTGCGGTAAGCGTTCTGCAAAGAGAAATAAATTGGGAGGAACAAAAAGCGACACCGGACGCTATATCTTAAGGTCGCCTGGTGAAAGGCGGTCTGGACCTGGTGCTGAACCTTCCAGACGGATGACTGCTGTGGACACCCTGGTTGGACTAGTACAGTCATAATGTCCTGGAAAAAGTACCGAAAGAGAGCTCATCTTTTAGGGTGGTGGCCTACCCGTCCCTAAAACCGTCGAGTTTGAAGCCAATGTCGAGAAATGTATTGTGCCATCGTCCGTCGAAGACGATGAAGTCAACACCTTTACAGCTCGTTTTACAAAAGTTCTCAATGTCCCCCTACCGTATTCGCGATAGATGACGGTTGTCTCCATGGGGTGATTGTCCATGTTTTTGTTGCCGTGGCGAGCATCATTTCCTTGAGAATATGACGCTCATGGCCGATCAGGTTGTTGGTTGGTGACTCTAGTGTCCCACGGTTCGGTCGGTTCCGTGATACTGACCAGTTCAAATAACCGGTTGTTTTATGGACAGCCAGCTATTTATCACTGCTGCAGTGGTCAATATATTTTTGGTTATGTTGACCTTGTTTAAGTTACCTGATGTTCAAAATTGATCGATTATCGTCTTCTTTTCGAATGTCTGCAAACTAACAGTCTGTAAAACTGAACGATGGAACGACGGAATCACTTAGTTCGACCACTTTTCGATTAAGTTTACTTGACAAGGTGGAAAATAACGATGCGGTTTTAGTAATGAGCAGTAATTTCTGGACCTCTGTTTCCTGTATATAACTAAGTTTGTTAGTCAGTAAGTTACGTATATGGGTGATGTAACAATATAGGGATTGTGACTGGATGCCTCAACAATTAATTGCACCGCAATCTTGAAAAAAAAAACATTATCAACTAAATTTTATGAATCGAAAATTCGATCGATTAGAGCCTATCAGCTAACAGAATTCATATATAAAATCTTATGTAGATCTTGTGGCTACAGAAAAAGTGCTAACAATGACCGGCCATAATACAATTCATCCATAGGAAGATCCCTACTAAAGAAACATTCTTGTTCAAGAGATACTTTTATGAGGGGCGAAGTGTCTGCATTAAGCAACTCCACTGAGAAAACAATCCTCTCAAGATATCAAGAGAAACTTTTAGGAGACAAAATGGATCCCATCAGCCTTAGGAATGGATAGCGATAAAATGTCGTCTATCCAAAACCAGATTACTTGCTCAGTGATCATTAAGGTGTATGAATTCGTTGATGGACAATCTTCACACAGCGCTGTGTCAAGTTGAATTCAATATATAACCAACTACTAAAACGTGGTTGTGGTTCGATTATCAGTAATTTTCCTCCTCTGATTCACACCAAGCCGGCGTTCTTCAAATGGTCGTCGAAACATGTGAACAGTGTCTCATAGGCATGACCTTTCACAGATTTGAGTACGCTGATTGTATCAACGTATTCGCTTTGTAATATGAGCACGAAATAAAAAGGGAGAAAGCCACGCCCTGATTGGTACCAATAAAAAATATCAACCTACGGAATGGTTTCCTATATGCTATAACCTTCTTCACTAACCTCAGTTTTGAACAAAACAGTCGTTACAATATCAGTTTGTTTATCAGGAGGTTCATGGTTCGAATAATCGTTACGTGGTTCCTATCTAGTGCTGCGTAACCTGGCAGGATTCAATCCAATATACACTGCATCAAGTGCTAGACGGTGTGCCGCTGATTTCTTTTTTTCGAAATCCTAACGGTACATAGATATTATTTCTGTTCATCTGAACGGGTGATCTCTCATCACTGTGCACAGTCTACTCAAGCGTCACAGTAAGCTGCAAGCTAGGGTCAAACTATAGTACACTTTCATACAGACTGTCTACAACACTTCAGGGTATTAAGAACATTCTTGAAGAGATCCCAGTAATAAGCATGTAGAGGTATCTGTTTAGATGGCTCTGATACTCTTAATCGCTACGTCGAACTCAAGTCGACCGGACTTAATAGGAAGGAAATCCCCCTTCCCCTAATAAGAAACACCTCCCTAGTAGAAAAAAGTTTTATTTTTCCCTACAAGGTTTTTGGTTTTAGAAGGTAATCGGGTTTACCCGAATAACCGGGAATAAGAAAACATACCACTGACGAAGTACTATAATATCTTCCTCCTGTCGACAAAGAACTAGTAGCAGTTAGTCAGTAACCGATAGTTATCGTTTAAACGGCAGGCGACGCTTATGCATCTTCGTCGAGTCCTGGGAAAATTAATGCCCATAAGATGATAACTTACAATTCAACTCATGGAACAGAAACATGTATATACTAAATACAAACTTGCTGAACATGTAACGGTACTAAAGGATCTTCTGTGTATTTGTACACATACCGACCCCAAACTGTCACTCCGCGAAATTGGGATTCTATGAACTGTGCTATAGACAACAACGATATTTATGAAAACTGTTGGTCGACTGATCGATACAGTTCGGCTTGTAGTTTGTTTATGTCAACGAAGTAACCCGTTTTATTCAGACGGTTCACTATAACAACTCCGATGTTTCAAGTTGAACATCACCCACAAGTGATCGCAGCTGTCGCATTCCCATAGACTATCCAGTCGGCCCCTTTCGAAAAGAAGCACTAGACTCGAGTTTCGCTCTCATTAGAACTCGTCAGTAGTGCATATCATCGCCGATGTTATTCACAGAGTCACTCTGAATAGTCACTTTGCTAGCATGCCATTTTGCTCACGTGACTGATGTTGACTGGATATTGTATTCAGCGCACCAGAAGTTAATCCAGTCCAGTCGATTTACACCTTTTTTTAAGGTAATCCACTCCTGCTTTTTAATAGCAGTTCATATGCTACGGAGCAGTTTTCTGTTTTCAATGGTTCATACTTTCTCAAATACACCCAATTTCTCCTTCTTGTCGCTCCTCCTGTTTCTACTGTATTTGATGAGTGGCCACAATAACAGTGCCACTCCTTCTGTTTATGCCACAATGCTCACTCCTAGAGCCGGCTTGGGACGGTTTTTCCTGTAGTATCTAAGTTGGTTTTTCATTCATGATAGCATGTTGTTCAATTTGCTCGGCAATTGCGGTTTCAAATATTTCACTGCAATCAGTAAGTGTTTGTTTGCTATTCTCTCTGGCGTAGACTTAACTGGATCGTACCACATGTTTTCACTAACACCATTCAATGAGTAGCTTCATGTAAGGGTTATTTAGAGATAACCAATGTGGGTTGTACGAGGGGGAGTCAAAAAATAATGCCATTTTATTTCGGACAAGTTTAATTACCAACACAGGAACATGTATTATGCACCAAAATAAAGCTGGTCCTCTGTGGATCACATCCCTACTTCTCAACATAGTCATCGTTACGCTCAATAGCAATGTTCCACCTTTAAATGAGCGCATGTATCCCTGCCTCGTAAAATTTTGTTGTCTGTTCTTTGAGCCACTTCTTCACTGTGGTTTTCATTTCCTCGTCACTGGATAATGTGTGCCTCTCAAACCCTCTTTCACGGGGCCGAAGAGGTGATAATCTGAAGGCGCTAAATCTGGTGAGTACGGAGGATGCCGTAAAGTTGTCCACCCGAATGAGGCGATTGTCTCCCTTGTCTTGATGCTTGTGTGTGGTCGAGCATTGTCTTGCAGAAGGAGGACTTTGCGGATTGGCAAATCGGGTCTCACTCGTTGGATTCTTGCTTTGAGCCTCGTTAGGGTCTCGATGTAGGCGTCAGAGTTTATTGTTTCTTCTTTAGGCAAGAAATCAAGCAGAATGACAACTTGAGCATCCCTAAAAACAGTCACCATGATTTTTCCAGCTGACTTTTGCGTCTTGAACCTTTTTGGTTACGGTGATGATGAGTGACGCCATTCCATTGACTGCCTCTTTGATTCCGCTTCATAATGATGAACCCATGTTTCATCACCTGTTACGAGCTTTTGAAAGAAGGTGTTGTCTCTTTGACTTTGTTCAAGAAGTTCAGTGCAGGCAGTGACCCTGTCAGTCTTGCGTTCGGTAGTCAGCTCTCTCGGTACCCAGCGGGCACACACTTTTGAAAAGCCAAGTGACTGGACTATGTTGTAAGCACTTCCATGGCTCGCTCCAAGGTTTTCTGCCAAATCATAAAGAATCATACACCTGTCTACTCTGAACAGAGCATCT
>JTDE01000199.1:80604-92370 GCA_014338405.1 Paragonimus skrjabini miyazakii | reverse complement strand
ACGAGTTAATAAGTAAATGCGAAACCATATTCAGGCATCTACAAAAGATATCTCGGCCCCAAATGTATACAACACAAATAAACTCGTGTTACTCAGATACCTGTAACATAGAACATTCATCACTGATCATCTGAGCTGTGACCGCGGTTCACTGAATGCCGAATTCACAGTCACATGCCTCTCCTTACTTCCAACCTCCTCATACAACGCACTACTTCCAATTTGAATGCTCTTAAGAACCTCTCAAGTTTGAATCATCAAATCCGAAACCAAAACAACTCTGTACAAACCAAATAGGCTTCGACAATGACAAAGTGAAAAATACTACTTCCAAATCATCTCAGCTCTCATAGGTTGTTGATCGGTTAGTGAATTCGGAGAACTGTATCCCAGAAGGTCGCATCAGTGGAACTGAAGTCGCATCGCGTCCCACTAGACCTGGAGAGATGTTCGCAAACTTGGGTCACTTTCGACATCAAAAGTTGTGCCACTTAAATCGAACAGTCTCATTTAGAATATCACAATCAGACCATCAATTCTAAGATCACCGAATTGTGAACACTCACGACTAGAGATGTCAAGTTATCGAGACATCCATTCACTGACGTTCCCGTTCAATGTTGTGCACAGCATTACGTCTTCACACAGATAATGGTGGAGTTACGAGATCCGGTGCAGTTACTTGTCTGAACACTTGAAATACGTTCATTACAGCCAATGTCAACTCACAGTTTGCCTAGCCACGTATTTCTTGTCGAGGTCTCAGTTCACTGGTGCAAGTCATCCGTTGATCAACCTGAGAGAAGAGAAACGGTCATCTCATGACTAACCTAGTTTGTAGCTGCTGAGTCTAACGAAGCTGGTCGTTAATCCGGTTCACTCAGTTGGACTTTGTTACTTTTGCCTGATTGGGTTTTTGAGTAGGTGCGGTAAATGCAATGAGCTGAACAGTCTTCGGGACGCCGTTCTCCTTCATATTGTCCTGTTGCCACTTGCAATTCACTTGGTTTTCAATGTAAGCTATGGATACCTTGATGATGCTCGTTTGAGTTGATACATTTGGGATTCATGGGTTAGATCTAATTACCAACCTTCACCTTGTAAACTGGACTGTTCATGGCTTTGATACAGTTATCTATTGACTGTTATTTTTCAAGTTACTGCCAGAAAATGTCTTTTAACTACTTCAACCAGTTGGTTGCATTCATGTTGATAATATAACAGTCTGTGTACCACTGTCCTTCACATCACGGACAGCAATGTACCAATGGTTACCGCAGTTGCTTAATTGCTTTATCGTTATGAACAACAGACCAGGCTTCAGGTAATCCCTCGTAATATAAGAGAACTGAAGGGATTTAACTACCAAAAAGAATTCCGTTTATATTCAAACATTCGACACTAAGGTGTCCACAACTTTCAAACTTACAGCGACTGTCCGAGTCGTTAGGGTCCCAACCCGAAAGGCTGATCCGTCCTACACTGACCAACCCGTGATCGAGTGACTTTTCCTGTCTACTCCAGTCTATCATCTGGTCACCTCGTTCTTTATGCTGATCGACTGTGACACCAACAATAGGTGTTCGGTATGCAAGACGACCGACTGGCATCCTTAGTACATAGCCTAAACATATAAGTCAGTGTATATTTAAAGACTGCAAACCCTACGAACAAGTCATAATTAGTCAGGTTGTTTTATGGCGTCCAGCAGTATCGGTAGTCTCACATTTCATGGCAATTTAAAGACAGCTAGTGTGGGGAACAGGTGACCCGAAATGAACCCCTGCTGAAAGTCGTTGTTGGTAGGGACCCAGTCTGATACTTGTTCAGTCATTTTGATGTTGAACGTACGTATGAATAAATAAACATCTAGTCACCCAAATGAGAGTTCAACAAGGCCGTTGTTCTGTGGGAATAGGTCAATTTCAGCCAGGGGAGTACTTAGCTTGCAGCCTACTAAAATTTTGAAAAAAATTTATTCCGTCAGTTGTAACTTATGGCCACTTCTGTCTACCTGGGGATTAATTTGGCTCTGAGTGGTTACAACTGATCGCAACCCTCGCAGTCTTATGGACATTTTAGCCAGTCCATCGATAACAGGATCATTAAACTCGTTTCGCTCTTGTTTCAGATGATCAGTAGTGTCACGACCAATATTTGATCACCTGCCACGTTTTCACGAGGTAACTTTGTTGATCACTTCGCCACTGACCTCATACTAGGCATGACCAAATTAACATAAACAAACGCCCAACAACAATCGCTTGTGAATCACTCTGAGGTTGTCCGATCGTCTCTACAAGAGAAGCATCAACTGTCCTGTTAACTTTAATCGATGGCCCTACAACCAGAACTTCTCTCCAAATTGAAATCACGGGACTCATTAAACTTGTTGAGCGTTATATGAAAAACCCCAAGTGGTAGGAGTTTTTTGGTCATTGTAAGTTGAATATCACCCACAGTGTCACCCACAGTGGCATCTGACATGTTCCCTCTGCGCATGCGTATCTAGTCTGACAGAATGACGTTCTCTGCAATCATGAGGTCACATGTGAAATTAAATATGGCTGAGCTCAAAGCGTTAAGTTTCGTGTACGCGGGCAACCGTTGAATGCCTCATACATACGTTCATTATTACGCCTACTGCTTTTCAGCCACTCTTCTCCTGGATAGGAACGAACTGGTCATATGTTATATGTCAAGTGCCATTGGCACTCACTTCTTAAAAATAACGCCTACATATTTTCAAAGGAGTTTTGTTTGAATTAACTCAGTAACCGGACGATACAACGCATTTTAGTCAGATGTGAAGCATCGCAGCATGTCTCAAAATATAAAAAATTATGGACATTCTTTTCAGTTCAACGAATATTGAAGCAGTATTTTCAATCGCCAAAAATCTAAAAACTGGCTAAAGTAACCGAGACACCTTTCGAGGTTTTTCAGTGCTGTCCATCAACCGTGACCACACAAATCGTCCGTTTACATTCTGCTGACACAGTAGCTACAGGCCATGTCGGATATTTCCTCTGGTTAATAAGTTGAAAGGAGTCACGGTAACAAACTTGAATAGATGTGTTTACCTCCAGCTTAACATCGTTGTACACCCACCGTTATCGTGCCCACATCGTTGTGGTATTAGGCACTAAAGTAAGACGGTATTTTATTTGTGGTATTCGGGCCTAATAAACACACACCCTATGTGACCCATTCAAATCATGCACTCTCAGTTCAAGGTCAAAGTTCATGCGCAGAATCTTACATGTAAATATAGCGACTTCGTCGGGCATTGACCATGGTCAGTGTACTTTTGTCTATAATGGTGTGCTACTAATGTGCACCAGTAAGGGTCAAATGTCATTCTCGAATTATTTTAACCCTGGTTTACCGGCTGTATGTTGTGTCGATGCGTCCGTAAATTGGAATCTCTACAATAATCAGGGGTTTCTGCACATGATGGACAATAGTGAGTCACCAATAGTGTGTAGATGTTCCGGTACAAAGAACACCCCAGTTGACAATGATGAACCAAAAAATCATGTTAAACAGCTTATTGTCAGTGTCTTACGGTCTGTCATTAACGCACTATCACAATGCAAACAAACTGATAGTGCTACTAATCATGGTGGCGAAAAGTTTGTAAGCCAAATAATCAAATCAGAGAGCAATCCAATATCAACAAACTGATGAGTAGTAAGGAATTTCGGGTTATTAAAATCGAACCTCACTCAAAACTGGTCACAGCTGTCGTATTCCCATGGAATTTTCAATCAGCCTGTTTCAAAAAATAACCAGATTCGAATCTTGCATTGGGTAGAGCTCGCCACTAGTTTACAGCCCTGTCAAACCTGGGACTAGGACACCGGCCACGCTTTCACGAATCGTCCATGTTGGCTAACATGACTCAAGTGAGTGTTTGCGTGTGGTAATTCAGTCACGCCTAACTTCAGGTCAGTGACGCAGCGGTAAAAACTGTTGCGTCTCGTAAGCGTGGCTGAACTAATCGCGGCGATGGTAAGGATACGAACCACTGATACGCTTTGAAAATAGCAAACATTGAATCCAGTGCTTCTTTTCGTAAGGGCTGGTTGAAAATTCTATGGGACTACGACAGTTGTAAACAGCTGTAAGTGTTGTTCAGTTTGCACCGACAAACTCTACCCTCGGAGTTACAAATCTTCCGCAGCAGTGCCAATAGTGGATAGTTATCAAAGTATATCACACTCACTAATGAGGCTGCCGAATGAAACGCAAGCAGTACCAAGGGAAACAAATGTCATTTCTGCCTTCAGTTGAATATTACAACGAAACTAATCTAATCAGTTTACAGCTGGCAAGTATGACAGCAACAGCGAGGTTTGTGGAAGTGATAAGCGTGGTTCTGATGGTCAATACTCAGGAGCAGGCTTTTTGATGGTGTAACACGAATAAAATGAGAAGAGATATTAAGAGGTTAAATGATCGTGAGTGGTTAAATGGAAAATGGAGAGAATGTTAGTGAGTGTCTTCAACTTCGATGAGAAACTAAGACTGTTAGAAGAGCGTTTAATAGACGAGAGAGAAAACGTTGAAGAATAATGGGAACCTCTGGAAACAGGGCAAAATTACTAGACAGATTGAAAACCGTTTGCCTCTGTAGACAGTGGGTTTATTCAAGGAATTTCATTGGATTCAGTTAACCTCAGTCCTCGGGCGATACATGATATGGAAGTTGTTAGCACCACATACTCTATGACACGCATTACGTAAGTGCTTTGTGATTGCACTTCCAGCGATGTCAGCGCCAATCGTAGACAGCCATTGGATGATGCGTTCATTGACGTGCGTCCCCAGTTGTCTTGGCGTACATCTTACGCTTTACTATTGACGTTATTGAGAGTTACCTCGGAGAATTATTGCTGCAAAATTGTATACTAATGAGAAGCAGTGAATTGGGGTTGATACAGTCTGAACATCACCCATAGTCGGTCGTAGCACTCGCATTCGCACAGAATTTTCAACAAACCCCTCTTGATAAATTCACTAGGCTCATGTTTACGCTTGCCACGACTTCATATCCTTGCTACAACCTGGGGTTGAACCTGAACCACGCCTCCACGAGACTACGGTTTGGATCACTGTGATACTGACCCTACAGTGGGAACCACTGAGCCATCCTGTAAAAACGCTCAGTGACATTCACTTGTCAGTAATGTTTAGCCTTCTTTTCTTAAAATGTGAGTAGTTTGCTTTATTGAGTAGTAGTGTATGCAACTTCCATGGTCCGAAATATTTATTGCTGTTCTGTATGAATAATTTTGCCTGTGTTAGAAATAACCAAATACGAAGATGGCAGGAATCAAAATCGATTCAGCATGCTGTATCTCATTCGTTAATTTTTTGTGCTACACAATGTGAGTCAGACGATAAAACTGTCCCTGCTTGTCTATCGTACGGAATGGGAAAAGGGCACTGGCGCTTTTAATCTACTCACTCACACACGAGATAAAAATTTAAGTATGTGATTTCATAGTAACGCCAAATAGAGAGGGTGCTTTCTAACTTTGATATTTACCCATCAAAAGCGGTTCCTCTATACAGATGATCACAAATAATAATCATTTGGGCAACAAGGCGTTACACTCACAATCACACCAACCTCATCTTACCGTCTTGATAAAATGGTTAAAGGGGACTCTTTGTTTCACAATAACAGTCAACAACATTTTGTGTTTAACATTACTTCACCATCAGCTTTTCCTCCCTCTTGGAGCAGTGAAAGAAATATAAATCAGTTTGTATACAATTTGAATCGAACTTTTAAAAAGAAATTCGGTGCTAAATGAACTGATTGAGACAAGAACAAATTGGACAGGAGGGAAGGGGGGAGTTCAGCAAGTACAGAATTATAGAATTTAAAACAGGAATACTTTGAAATGTGAATAGAAATATTGGATCCCATCAACGGATTTGGAAGAGGCCAGTAGTATTAAGTAAACCGTCTTGCTCAGTGACAATACGATCATACCACATTGGTTACTTTTGATAAATAAACATGCAAAATATATGGTGGTGGCAAGTAACAAGGTAAAATCTGTTCGTTCATGTCTGAAACAGTCAGCCAAACAACTAAAGCAGAAGCAATTAGAGCATTTTTCATTGTTAAAGAATACGAACTCAATGCTGTAAGGTCAAAATTCTGTGCCGAGTCCAAGCGGAGTAAGATATCGGAAGTTTGAAACAACCATTTCCCGTTGTAAATTTGAATTGAGTGGACAAAAGACTTACATTACATTATGTATGCTCGAGGGGAGTTCGCGACATCTTCATTAGCATTGATTACGAACGAGTTAACGGCACCAACATCAAAATCACAGAACAGCGGGTAATGTTTAAAATCAGTTCGATTGCTACCATGGCAGCATAAAGGTCGCAAAAAGTCCGTTTTATTTACTAATGAGTAGTTGAGGATTCAGTTCTTTTCAAGTTGGACAGCACTCATACCCGTTCAAAACTTTTGCGTTCAGATAGAATTTCTTGCTAGTCCCTTTCTAAAAGAAACACTGGATTCAAGTTTCACTCTTGCTAGAACTCGTCTATGGTACATATCCTTGTTACGGCCTTATGTATAGACAAAATGGGGTGCTGGTTTTGGAATACGGTTTCTTCAGCGTACGTTATAAAACGTTTGTTTCGGAATCAGTTAAAAATATCCGTACAAGTGAAACGGTGATAAATGAACGTCAATTGACTAGCATTGATTGGAATAATGGTACAAACTAGCTGGGTGGAGTATAGAGAGTCAATCAGACTTTAGGTTCTCTGTACACTAAATCTACCCGAAGAGACTGGTTTGAAAAAATGAACTACGACCGCAACCTTGCCAACTCAGTGCGAACACAAACTGAGGCTCATCCTATCAGCCCGTTTGGAAGCAAGTCTCAACATGCAGTAACCGAAAAACCTATCACTGGTACTGACGAAAGGTTGTACCTAATTGTAGTCTACCGAGAATTGTTCCACCTCCAAGCTATCTTGAACGTGTATCACGTATGCACTTGATGTAGTCACCTGAGGAATACCGTATTAATGTAGGCAGGAAGTCATCAGGAGAATTGTAGTTTATTGTATAACAGAATTCTGAGCTGCTGTGACTGATTATGAGGGGAGCAACCTTCGATAACAACAGATCCATCTACTTCCAAGAGTAACACGGTGGAAAAGAGAATACGGAATGTCTACCCGAATCCGTAGTTATTACCAAACTTTATGGGGACATGTTTCGCACCGGATTTCCCTAATCAAGACGATTCACGGGAGTGTCCATGCAATTTCAACTACCTTGAAATGGTTCAAACATTCAGTCGAACATTCAATGCACAGGCTTCACTCTTCAGCATCCGTTATCACTGCCTCAACCTGATCAAAGTTACGGCGATGATTGCGTCAAGTATTCAGGCATTACCATCAGTGAGTACGGTTGGTTTATGAAAACGTGAACGATGTTCAAATCCCGACTACACGAAGGACGTGCACTACTGACGAGCTCTAGCAAGAGCGGAACTTGAGTATAGCGCTCCTTTTCGAAAGGGACTAGCTGCAGGTTGTGTCTGAATGTGAGGGCAGTGGTTGTTAGGGAACCCCATTTTTTCGTCCAAAACCGCCTCCATCTTGGAGAAGACGAGTTTGCCCAACCATAATGAGCAGAAGTTCGAGAACAGGTCAGAAGTAACCTTCGCCATATTTTACCTGCTTGACTATTACTCCACCGTGCTTATTGGTGACGTATTGACTTCAACTACTATATAGTTTGGTCTGAAGAGAAATATACACATCTTCATTCAAGGGAAGAACAAACGGTGACACCTAAGTTAACCAAGTGATAAGTAAATAGGTGAATGTAAAAACAAGCTATCTGTCAAATTTGAGACGTAGCATAGTTAGCAACACTGAACAGTTGACAAGTTCTCTCATAAGAATGGCATGCGCTGATTAGCCAGTCATCAGATCAAAAGTTATTTGTTCCGTACGTAACAGACGGATTTCAGAATCGGGAAAAAAACACACGAAAAAATAATTAGAAAAAGAAAATAAGATAAATAATCAGTCTCACAAAATCAAAATCTCTTTAGGGCACAGGGGTGCTGTCACAGTCAAGGCTCACGCATATGGAGAGAAAAATGTCCTTCTTAGTGAAACAACTGTCAGAGAGGTGGCAACAGTTAACGCCAGGTTCCCCGCATAAATGTGTCGTAGGTTTTTAGAGAACTTAGAACAGTCAGTAGACATAAATCCGTGACTGCGTAAGAGGACAGCCTCAGTCGAAGAATAGCGCTACTTGAAGAAGGAAATATAATACCACGAAAAGAGATGATTACAGTTGAATGAGAAACAGAGCTCACACCACAGCCCAAAGTATGGAGGACCGATTGGATAGCGGCATTATGAGAGTCGGTTCTTTAGTAACTGTTCTTCCACCTTCTGATTCGACAATATCTGCAGGTCACACACGTTTTTGGGGTCGAACGAACTGACCTTCCGCACTCGTCTTCTGAGTTGATTTGAAAGCAACTTACGGGGACAGTAACGTTATTCTGGGGACTAATGTTTTCCGTTGCCTTAGTTACAAGTGTTGTGAGCCAATAACGCGGATGGCGCAAGGGTTATTTATTCAGGAAAGCAACAGGTGGATTATGCGTTTCAACAAGACAATAAACAAAAACGCTTATCCGCATACGGTACTGGGCCCAGACCGTCACGGTTGCCACAGACGTCAATGTTCAGCTCCTCCATGTTCCCTTACGTACCAAGAACCATTTCATGTAATGCTGCACTCCGATGTTTCTTCATGTATTTTTCTACGGTCACTTCAATGTCAAAATCTATGCTCTGGCGCCTACTACTGAATAGCAGTGGTGTAAGTGGTATAGCACGATCGCTCCTCCTCACTACGCTAGGAAAGGAATTCGAATCTTGTCAGTCACATTACAATTTTGTGAACGATCCAGCCTACCTTTTCGAGGTTTTATAACAGCGATCAACTTGAGATGAATCAGATCCCCAGCTCTCTATCAATAGGCTATCCAGTATGACGTACCCACTTCCTCCAAAAACGGGCAATGCCACCCGAACGATCAGGAAGCTTCCAGTGTTAGAGCGTCGGAAGAAGCTCATGTCCTTTCGTAGACTGTTTCAGCCACATCTCCATGCCTCGGGCCCATTTTAGCCAAAATTGTTCTCACGACTGAAGTAAATGACGTTCTATTTCTATTGAACGTTAATTCCATCTGATTATAGATTATCCTGCCTGCATTTCTGGTTCTGTTTACTGATCTTAATGGCTTTATTCTAAACATTCGTCTAACGTCGTTGCGTGGCGACTATTGACGACAGTGAAGTCAATGGCCAACATGAGTTACTAAGCAATTACTTATTTAAGCCACACTGAGTTAAAATCAAAAGGATCATAGGTGTTGCAACATTTCGATTTCTTCTAATGATGTAAATAGGAAAAATTTCATTATACACGTTTCATAGAAGGTAGTCATCAGATAACATGTAATGGTGTGTTTGTCATGAAGTGTGTGGAAAGGTTACCAACAGGATAGATGGGTTTGTGGGTTAATTGGGGTCACAACGTGATGTCTGGATGTCGTTCGTCATTGTTTTGGATCCGATATCAGTTTGACTGAAAGGACTAGCTTATCAGTTGACAAGCTCGTAGAAACCACGTGACCTTGCTTGCTATCCACACATTTTACATTCGATGGGATGCTATATCGGTGCATAGATGAAATCAAAGTGAGCTAGACCCTCTATGTCACGGTTGCTAACTTGGTCATGCAAGGATTAGAAGACAAATTACCCCCCAGCTTTGCTGATCCACCCAGAATTCTATTAAGATAGTTCGATGGTACGCTAGTGGTGACGGGCACAGAAACAACGGATAAGTTTATGGAGCGCAAAAATGCCTTTTATCAACGCAACAAAGTTACGTTTGAACTTGAATCGGTGGAACAGGAACTGAGTTACCTGCGTTACCAAGTAAGTAGAAGAGCTGGTGGTAGGCTGGACACGGAAATACGCAGAACAAATACCCATTCTAGTCGGTAGCTTTTCTTTAGCTAAGAACGCCCCATGTGTGCCAAAAAAGGAGACACACCCGACCTATTTCACAGGGTCTTGTTCCGAAAATGAATCATTGAAAGAATATGCAATCGTCAAGTCAAGAGTATAAACTAACGGGTAGTGTGATAAGCTGTTACATTCCATCCAAAAGACAGTTTGCCGCAAGATAAACAAACCATTCCACCTGAAGGACAACCGATTTGTCCCAGTGCAGGCACATTGTGTAACAAATAAATTGCAAACATTATTAGGTCTGTTACATAAAGCAGACCGCCCGCCAACTGGAAGTACGCACTAGAGGTGCGGTAACAGCCATCTTAACAATGTTCATCGATCTCAGAAGTTAGAACCCGATTATCTAATTGGCCTTGATCGTCCAATCCTGTTAAAAAGTAGCTTTGTAACCACAAGAAACGTCCACCGACAGAAATTCTCTTGATCATAACTATACTACAGGCGTTGAACTGATCGGGTAATCCGGTGCTGTCAGTAGTTTTGTATGGTATCTCGAGTGGATCACAATGTCACCCTGCAGAGAAGGCTTGCCGTATTCCCTTCACCCATTAAGTCCCGAATAGCCTACATGTGTACACAATTTCTGAATAAACCTGTCACAGTGGCCAAAACCAAAGCATGCCTGCGCATAACCATCACCATAAATGACTTGCGTTGTATAGCTTGTGATTCCATTCGCACATCTCAAATCCAGTGAAACCCGAAGAAGTAATACAAGAAATCTTTTATAATTCAGTCACCTAATACTGATTAGCTAAACGGTAGGCCAACATGAAAATGAAGCCCTTCTCTGTCGAAAACAAACAATAGAGAGAATCCAGTGACATGATCTAAGCTAAGAAGAAAGGGACCAAAAAGTACAAAGCAAGAAGCAGTTCAATCCAGGTGTACATATTAATGTTCTCTAGATAGGATTGGGAGAGAAAACCACATTTTCACCTTGAACTGCGAACCTTCACCATACAAAACTGAAGGAAAGAAAAGGTCACAGACATCTAATGACGGGTCCAGCCACAATCGCACCTGGGCTTCAGTTTGTGACCTCAAGTGACCCATATACCCATGTATTGTATTGGTAACCGTTTTAAAAACCGTAAGTCCAGCAAGCTAACACACTTCATTTGATGAAGTACATTGTAATTTGTATAATGTAGGTCGTTTAGTAAATTCTCTCTGAGAGGGTCAAAACGTTGCGAAAGTTACGACCCTTTTGGTTTTGACTCACTGTAGCAGAATCAAGAAACTACTTAATAATGATCATCAGCATAACGCACAGTATATTTCCCCACATCTGATATGATCACTGCTCGGACGTGGCAACATGAATCATGGAACATTTTCCGTTGTTCTGGAAGCCAGCAGGAATACTTGTCATTTGTCTCTCTCTGATGGGACTGCCCCTCGTTTCTTTTGATCCACCCGCACAGTGTCCTCTGGTTTTGTCAAGTATGGCGCGGTGGCATCTACATTCTTGTAATTCCCCGCGTGTATATGTTATTCTTTTCAAAGTTGACTATTTCTCTTCATGGAATGACGTACGCCAAGCTAGTCAGATAAAGTATGGTCATATGGCAATGCGTTCATGCCCGGACCATGGACAACTGTCATTGTAATATCCCAGAGAGTCAAGCACAAGAACAACAT
>JTDE01000199.1:53757-77796 GCA_014338405.1 Paragonimus skrjabini miyazakii | reverse complement strand
CTCGTCAGCGGTGAGTTCGTGTACAATCACGTCATCTAGGTAAACCAGACACTGTTTTGGGATTAGGTCACCCAGCACCTGTTGCATCAACCTTTGAAAGGTGACCGGGGCATTTGTAAAACCGAATGGCATGGTTTCGAACTCGTACAGACCAGAGGGTATCACAAACGTGGTTTTTAGGCGGTCACTGGGTACCACTTTCATTTGCCAGTAACCATAGGCCAACTACTCAGTGCCCGAAAGGACATCAATAGTATCATCGATACGTGGTAATGGAAACGAGTCTTTTTCAGTTATCACGTTTAACTGGCGATAGTCAACACAACCTCAAGGAGCCATTCTTTTTCTTGACTAATACCACTGGAGACGCCCGTGGGGAAGTTAATGGCTGGATAACGGCTCTATCTAACATTTCTGTTGATAATTTCTCTACCGGGCTTTGAAGATGGACTGGCAAGCGACGAGCCACTTGCCGAATCGGGTGTACCTCGCCCGTGTCAATACTGTGGCTCACAACGTGAGTTCGCCCAGGCGGTTGTTCTTCCCATCAGAATGTAACCTGGTGCTTTTCAGTTACTCCCCGTACTCTTCGTGCTATATGTATTGGGAGCTGTGAGACAATGCCGTTGATAAAATTCTGCCATTCCAACTCGACGTGCATTTCCCCACTGGTTATATGCTGTCTTTTAGGGGCTTCCACAAGGCCTGCTTATGTTCTGTACACAGGTTCTACCGGAAAGCGCTCACCATACACGCGTACGGCAAGGTTAGATAGGTCCAGGACACAGTGCATGGCTAACAGTCACTTCCCAGAATGACGTGAAACGGTAACTTTGGGACAACCAAGAACTTCAGCGTACATACTCACTTTCCTATCTTCACTGTACCGCTAACACATGCCACTATTGTAGCGGTTGTCTATTCATGGCCAGAACCTGGCTGACAGGCTCCGCTATCACATCAAGCTGACAGGTGGTATATGCCTCTTTATCAATCAGGCTATATACGGACTCGGAATCTAGCAGACATTCGAAATTACGACTGCAATCTTTGCTTTCAATACAGGGCATAAAACATCGTTATCCTCATATTTAGAAACAAAGGGAATACACGACTGACATACAGGAGACTTACCGGCAGGTGCACGCTCCCGAGCGGATAATAGACATCAATGCGCCACGTGTTCATACGGCCCACAGACAAAACACCTGCGTCGACATTAAAGGACGAAAAGTTGATAACCACCGCGAATTGAGAGCAAATACGACTACACGGTTCTGTCATACCCCGTCTCCACTGTCTACCAAAAGTCCAAAAACCTGGTGTATCGGTTCGTCCAATACTCGATATGATGAATTCGCCTTACCACTCAATGGCGAAGTGACTGATGAAATTGCCTGAACCCGTCCGAAAAAAGATTGCTTCGATCAGTCTACGTGATACTTTCCAATTTGTCGAGTGTATCCAAGGCCGTTAATATGAATTCCCAGAAATCATGCTCATTGGACGTAATGTCGTTATTCACAAACGTATCGCCGTTAGAAACTATCAATTTTATCTGTGACTACGTGTCTGTACTTGAACTCGATGTTGGATTGTGAAACTGAAATTGAAAACGCTTCTGCTCCGATGCACATTCGATGTACAACTGTCATTCAACGGTGTGCTGTATCGACAGACAGATGGTGTAGCAATGGGATCTCCGCTCGGACCTCTCCTGGCCGTTATATTTATAGAAAGCTTGGATACATCATGCTTCACTCTACCATCAACCAGTTCGGACAGTATAGTCGATACGTCGATGATATATTTATTATTACTAGTTCGAATACTAATATGTCCACAGTACTTGACCAGTTCAATAGGGCCTACCAGTCAGTTGAGTTTACGCTTGACGAGGAGACTGAAAACAAAATATCTTTCCTATACTTTAATCTACATCGACGAATAGAGGGCACTATTCAACGCAAGATTCATCGCAAGAACACCTGGACCGTCCAGTACGCAAACTTTCACAGTTTTGTACCCCTAAAACAGAATAAATCTGGTGTGTTGTTTAACTGACAGAGCATACAAAATTTACTCGACAAATACGTTAGACAGTGAACTCGAATTCATAATGAACTTACTCCATGATAACGACTACCCGGAACGATTTATCACCCAAAAAATTATCAGAACGTGACCTAAACCGGAAATGCAGTTGGTAAGCAAGAAGCCTGTGTTTGGTCGAGTACCGTTCGATGCCACAGAGTGACTGACAAACAGGCTTAGCCGGGCAATCAGCAGGACATATGTCACAACTGTACTCCGTATCCAATTCACCACATCCTCAGTTCTTAGGTTTTACGACAAAGATAGACTGGCACTTCTGACCTCATCCATGTGTATCTACTCATTCACTTGTGCCTGTGGAGCAGGTTATATTGGTCGAACTTCAAGACAGTTTTCGAAACGAATTCGAGAACATCGTCCACGATGGTTGGGGCACGAGGAAACACGAACAGCAGGCACCAGATGAACACTGACCATGCCTTCCAAGTGGTACATCGCGTGCCAGGCAACCCGTCAATAACGGTTCGGATGAAAACGCTTGCTACTGCTGACGATATCGGAATCGGCATGCTTGGCCCGGTGTTATGTCATCAAAAGCGGTTTGTTCAGGTGCTGCATCTATTATGGCTACAAATCCACCGGATGGATAGCCAACCTGTGGAGTCAAACTAATGGGCGGGCGTGAGGCACAATGAATGAAATGAATGAACCAATCATACCATCGCCAGCTAATTGATCAGTGATCCAATTCCCCTGTAATAAGTCCCATTAATACTTTGACCTAACTTCATAAACGTTTTATATAAATGTATCGGCCTGAAGATGAACTATTAAAAACACGTCTTTATTCATCACGTGAGACAGCTGCTGTCCCAACATCAGTCATGTATAGTCAAACCTACGTTGATTTACATGTCAGCTCGTTGATGACCAACTGTTAACTCAAGTCGCGTCCTGTACAGGATTAAAGTGGCAAACTATCGAGCGAATAATTGATGACACGAGACTGCCAAATTTGGAAAATCCATTGCCCTCTCAAGATGCTGAAGATGTTAGATGTAAAAAGTTTATCGAAGGTATGAGGGACACCACTTGAAAAAGTCAGACTTGGTAGTTAATTAAAGTAAACCCGATATTAATCATCATACCTTATCATGTTTTGGATTACGTCATCATCGTCATTGACATCAATGGCCATAACCATGTATCAGTTATCGCGACTGTTGAGTAAACGCTATACAATCAATGACAAGGTGGATCACATTCGTTTCTGATGATATAGTCTAACACCCAAAAGATAGTTTACCTAACTCGTGTATTCTGGGATGCCGTAATTTTACCTAATACGAACAGTATGTGAAGCTACTTTTTTCTCTTCATATTTCGACAGAACGTTGTAAGGTATGTTGCTGTAATCGCTGACACCAACGAGCCTCACCAATCCATTTTCTTGTTCTTTATCGATCGATACATAAAGGGAACTCGCTGATTCAGTCCTACATTGAACATACTGCACGTTTACAGCGGAGCTTTGAGAATAAGACTCACTCAGTCCGCCGTAGCAAAGGTTGATTGACGTTGGGTCACCGCGTCTGTCTCATGTGGTAGATCGTTTTGTGACTCCGTTTCAGATTGTCTTGTGGGTAGCCCACAAGGCTACTCAAAAACCAACCGATGAGTAATATAGTATAGTTTACGGCTGTGAACACAACACAGCAACCAAACGAGTTGCCCACAGGAAAAAATGAGCAAATCTAGCAGTGGCTGTTCTTCACGATACACTGAGCCATAGGTATTTGTTATCAAGCTGTAGATATTAAATATCTGAGACCTTAAACTGTTTACGATTCCAAGAGCGACCAACTAAATGTAACATCGTCTTTGATGTTGAAAACAAACAGTCTAGTCCTAGTTTGTACGGTCGTTTTATAGTACAGACGCATAATGTCTCGACTAAGTCACGAACGAAAACTTGTTTTTTAGTCGAATTGCGATTGAATTAGTTGGTTAGGGTGTGGTCGTTTCACGTTCACTGTCTCGTTGAAAATGCCTACTTCTGGAGTGCCTTCTAATTTTTGACTCTAATTAGTGATTTTTCGAATGTACGATCAAGCCTTGCAAGTATCTGAGTACGTGGTACTCATGTGTACTTCGAAAGGTAGTCACCACGGCTTACTGCAGTACATGAATCTTAGAACGTACGAACATTTCAATCATCATGTGGTGCCCTCAAAAAAAATGTTAAAGATTGTGCCATGTATTGCTGTACTTTGTTCAACGTGACCGTCTTACATGCCAGTCATGTGTCTCGATGGTCTCTTTTCTTTTTTCCTTTATCGTCTGTAAGTTTTACAATTGCAGTGACGAGGGAGTACAACGCCCATTGTCTTCTTTTAGACCAAGATAATATCGGAACGTTGGCACTCTACTCCCTTAATTCTCCTGATCGAAATGTTCGGTATCTTCTTTTCGACTTCCCAATTGATGTAATGTGTATCAGTAGCTCACTCCTAAAACGTTAACTCGTTCAACCAACTGTGATCGTGGTTATATGTCGATGACTTTGAACAACTAGACGCAGCATATGGTGAACAGTTTTTCCCCCAACTCCACATCAAACTGTCTTGATGAAAAGCAAAAAGACCTTATCTAACGATAAGACAATAAAATGTTGTGGTCGGATTGGTAGGTTGCAAGGAAACTAATTGACGATTGATCGCCCCATTAAATTGAAGTCTTCGTAGAGAACTGGATCGCATTAAGTCATCATAAGAATAGACGCTAGTCTGTGGGTAAACCTGTTCCCTGTGTCAACCTAAAGACTCTTAGCCTTGACTACAGTATAGCATATCAACGAAACCTACCAGGGATTTTTACTGTCGCCTTTGTGTCCACTGTCCCAATTCTAGAACTGTTCTTCGCTGTTACGGTCACGTGAGTGGCATTCCCTATGTCCCTTAACGGTGTCATTGAAATCTAAGCCATGTGGAATCAATCAGTATCAGAGGCTCACAGGCTATACTTGCGGCACAAAGCGTAGGTGTGTTCAACTCAAAACAACTTTCCAATCTCGTAAGATGGACAAGAAGTGCTGTTGCTGAGCCTATCGCTTACGGATTGACTAGCTAGCTGTATGATGTACTGAAGTATATTGTCGATAATTTTTCTCAACATCATAAAACATTCCGTGACTCTATCGAGTTGTTACTGACCCTACAAGAAAGATTGACTAAGTTCCATGTAGTTGTAACAAGACAGAACGGAATCAGTCATGATTTTTCAAAGTTGAGTTAAATGTGAAATTCTGTTTAACTTAAAACGAACGTATGTGATCAAGTAAGTCGAACATACAGTCACTGTAGGTTTGTGAAAATGTTGGGGCGACAGTCATGGTAAAAATCCCTCAGTCTTTACAACAAAACAACCAACTTGTCTCCTTATCAATTTTTGTTTCCGAGGGCTTACGAAATGTGTTCGGTTAATGCCACTGTTTCAATTTTTATTGTCTGTTTCCGATATGTGTTCTTTTTCTACCATACCTCACAAACTTTGTGGAATTGTGTGAAGTAGTTTCCACCCTTTCACACTCCTAACCTGAATACCTTCAGAACAGCCAGTTTATCTTCTCGACAACCTTTCCACAGTCTGCTCTGAGTACTCTGCTTAGAATGCATTGAGATCAGTCATCCACTGATGCACTCATGGAGGGCGTGTTTCCTTCGGTTGATAGTGAATTAAATGTTGAAAACAAGCCAAACCCTCTATAAATGCAACCCGAATGAGTGGCGGATTGAATAGAAGACCCTGACGAAGGAGATTATTAGAAAGAATTGAATCTCTCACACAATCGTTATTGTCGATTCAGGCGATTTCATTTGTTCACGAATCGACGTTTTATAAACGTCAGTGACCGCAAAACTTTTTGCGACAATATTTTTCGATCATGGCGCAACCCGCTTGTTTTTGGTTCCTACTGGTTTTTAACACCCCACCTGATGTCTTCCATATACACCATACGGCGGATAGAAGCAGTAGAAATCAAACAACGAAGTGACGCAACTACCAAAGTAAACTAAATCCCTGATCATATCAAAAACTCAATGCACGGAATGGAAACAAGAGCTGGTTCCTGTCAGTCTCGTAATAGCACTTTAGATTCAGCAAATACAAGACCCATTTCAATCTGACGAAGTTGATCATTCACCAACTTAGACAGAATAGCAGATGATTGCCTCGATAGCAGACCTGTCGAAGCACGTGTAACTCGCCAGTGCTTTCATATAAATTGAACACCACCCGCAATCGATCGCAGCTGTCCCATTCCCACAGACGTTCCAGTCAGTCCATTTCGAAAAGAAGCACTAGTCCCGACCGTAGCAAGGATATGTACTACTGACGAGCTCTAATGAGAGCGAAACTCCAGTCTAGTGCTTCTTTTCGAAAGGTGCCGACTGGAACGTCTGTGGGAATGGGACAGCTGCGATTAACTGTGGGTGATTTTTTATTTATAATTACCACTTATTACAGAAAAAGGATACACAATTGAGGATTGTTACATAGTCGTTGAAACGGTAGGAAGTAGGCAAACATGTGAGACTTATGTACAGTATAAAATAATATACGAGTTGACAAAAGTGTCGTCAGACAAGAATGCGGATGGCACAAGGGTAATCTATTCAAGAAAGAAACACATGGTTTAAGCGCCTAAACAGGACAACAAACAAAAACACTCATTTGCATACGGTATTCGGCCCAGACCGTCTCGGTTGCCACAGACGTCAATGCTCAATTTCTTCACGCAGCAAGGACCATTTTGTGCGATGCTGCACCCCGATGTTTCTTCCTGTATTTTTCCTGCGGCTACTTCAATGTCAAAATGCATGCACCGGTCCCACTGTTGAATAGCAGTCGTGTGAGTAGTATATTACGACCGCTCATCCTCACTACAAAAGTACCGACAACCATATCTAGATGTACGTGGTGTTTGTCGGGACTGTTGAAGATGCAGGATCATGCTAGCGCGGTGTGGATCGGAACGTCCAGTAGTCTGTTACATTGACTTGTTGCTGAAGCGTCCGTCCGCTGAAGCATGGCGTTGGAAGTTGTGTTGACTCGTCTGCAGGCTTGTCTTGTGTCGGCCGTCCGCGTGAGGAGCACGCAGTGAACACACGGGTGTCTGTGACCTAATAACTGCAGTGGTGACAAAAACGAGCATGCCGTCAGACGGGTGAGTGAAACTGGACTGGGATTGTCGGTCATGTGATGTGTGTAAATGTCGGCCTCTGGGACTTTAGGCGTTGTTAGTAGGATGCGTGCCTGAGTGAGACAATTAGGGCGCAATGTGTACTGACCAAATATGTGGTAGAACGAACGGCAGAGGTTGAGCCATTGGGTTTGGCACACAGCAGTGGGCTATTACATGAGTTTGAAGTTGAACATCACTCACGTTTGATCGTCGCGTTCGAATTCAGGTAGAATTTCCAGCCAGCTTCTTTCGAAAAGAAGCACTAGACTCGACATTCGCTTTTTGTTAGAGCTTGTCAGTAGTACATATCTTTGCCATGGCCGGGACTAGAACTCCGGTCAAGCATTCATAAGGCCACTGTACCATTGACCTCACATTGAGCACGATCGAATTATCATATCACTTGCGAGTAATGATCAGGTTGCCCGATCATCTCGAGAGGAGACATAATAACTGTCCTGTTAACTCCAATCGATAACCCCGCGATTAGGACTTCCTAGACAGGTCGAAATCTCCGATCTCATTAAACCTGTTAGGCGATATTTTAGATTACTGATGAGTAGTTGTGGTGAAAACTCACTCGATTTACCGCTTATCCATACCTCGAGAGAATAGAAAATCTAACAGGGGGACAATCTAAACGTCGCATTAAAGGTATTACATCGGGATTGGACGAACAGTCTCAATGTTACGCCTTTCGTTATTCGCTAATGTCTTTGTTCTGTATTATACCAATTAACTCAGTTTGTGACTTTGTATGTGTCAATACGATCAGCCAAAGACAGACTGTGATTTCTTTAATACTGTTGTACATTTATAAATTCGGCTTCTTTTCTCATGAATAAGAATTGTTTACTGCAACTTGCACGAGGTCTTCTCCTGATTACTTGTGTGAAGGTTTTCAATCCGAGTAGGATTTCTAGGGTTATTCGAAGTCCTTAATTCAGAGTATTACAGTAGTCGGGGATTCGGTTAATTTCAAGTTGAACGTCACTCACATCTGATCGTAGCCTTCGAATTCAGACAGACTTTCCAGCCAGCATCTTTCGGAAAGAAACACTAGACCTGAATTTCGCTTTCATAAGAGCTGGTTACTGTGTCTCCTCTCAAGGCGATCGGGCAATCAGAGCATTACACACAAGCGAAAGTGGTCGGGCCTTCAGATATGATAATTCAGTCGTGCCTAATGTGAGGTTAATGGCACAGTGGTCAACACGGTTGCCTCATGAAAGCGTGGCCGGAGATCTAATCCCGGCTGTGGCAAAGATATTACAGTAATGTTCAATTTTCAACAGACGACGATCAATGCTGTACGGAATCTAGACACCGCCGTTCCAGGACTGGAGAGCAACTGTTAACATTGTCGTCCAATATAAGGTGAATGGAAACAGAGCTAAACTATAACCCTGTTTCATACCAGTGAAAAAACAACGTTCATCATCACTATCATCATAGACAGTAATATATCAGCGGTTCACACTGATGTTTAACTGTCGCAGAACCACGAAGAAAGAAGTAAACCCCTTATAGGAAGAGAGGAGAAGAGAAAAGGGGGACGGATAGGGCCCTAACTACTAAAAATAGCTACTCCTATTTTCAAGCACTCAACATCAAGATACCTACACCTTGCAAGCAACCAACCAAACTGTAGGTGGAAATAAGGCGACATCAACAACACAACTTCCTTACAGCTTTTAATGCCCCGCCTCATTAAATGTACTCACTTCAAAAACAGCTCGGCTAGACAACGACCACATCCATTCCACTGGGTATCACTGACTGTCATCTCACCTAACGTCTACAGCCACCGACTCTAGGAGCCGAAAGGGCCCAAGCCCAGAAGACGAACCCGATCCACAGTGGCCAGCCCCTTCGTGAAGGACTTCACTTCTCTACGTCAGGTCATCTGTCCACCTCGCACCCTACGCCAGTTGGTCGCAATGTCGAAAAAGAGTGCTCGCTGTGGCAGACGACTAGTTGGCATCTTTAGTACATGACCTAATGTGATGATTGTAAATCCTAACGGAAATTTATATGCTGTTGTTGTTTTACTAAATGAATAATTACATTGTACAGAGACTGATTACATTACAATTTCGTGGGCTGACGTGCTGTGTTATTACTGCTGTGTAGAAGCTAGCTGTGGGTTTGAGCTAAGCACATTTCCTATTACTATTACGTATTCCAAACTATCGCACCTAACCATCTAAGTCTGTGAATGTGTAAGGACTGAACAAAAGAATTCGTTTGAAATTCACTACCAAATACCCGCTTCTTAACTTCAGCCTTACTTACCGTCGCGTACTGCGCTACTCAGTCGAGATAAACAGAACAGGACTCTGAGCGTGTTGTATCGTAAATCAGAACGCAAGGCAGTCGTAACGAACGTAAACAGTATGTATGCAATCTGACCCACAGACGTAACACGTGACATTAAACCAGTGAACGAGTTAGGGTTAAACCAATCATAGTCGCGATGTATCACGCGAGTGTGTGAGTAGCCAATCAAATTCGAGTTGAATGTAATGGATGTACACACACACACACAACATAACTCCCTTTCGTTCAGCTTCGAATTAGGTGTGGATCAAACAGTCGACCGACCTCGGAGCCCGTGATGAGCGACGGGAATTGGGAGGGTTTCCGACGAGTTGCTCCGTACGCGAAGACAAGGTGACCTCCTGGGTCAATCGTCCAGCAAATAATTGACGTTGATTTACTTTCTTGTTATTATCCAACTCATATGTACCGGGTCCGAGAGTACGCTTTATGGAGACCGGGGATGAAAAGCTTATTTGCCCTTTGTTGTGCCACTGATTCTTTAAGCGAACAACTGTTCCGAGTGCCAGAGTTTTTGCTGACCTGGCATAGGTCTTTTGGTAAGTTTCTCTCCGGAGCAGCTCGGTAGGTTTGTCTTCATTTACAAGTTGGTGGGCTGTGTTGAGTTTCGCACGTAGAGCTCTCCCGAACATAAGTTCAGCAGGCGTTTTCCCGGTCGCTCTATGGTGGCTGGTGCGATAAGTGAATAACGCTTGAAGCACAGAATCCTCCGACGTCTCTCCTTGTAACTGTAATGCCTGTATACACTCTTTCAAAGAGAGATTCAAACGTTCCACCATACCATTACTTAAGGGATTGTAAGGAACAGTCCGTGAATGTTTTATTCCCTGTCGACGTAAAAATTCTTCGAACTCATAACTGACAAATTGGGATCCATTATCGGTGGCAATCTCTTCAGGAATCCCGAAGCGAGCAATAAGGTGCTTCATCCAGTGAAGTACTGTGGATGACGTGTCATCTCCACAAATATGTGCCTCAGGCCATTTACTGTAGTAGCAGTTTGCGACCAGTATGTTACGTTTGTTTGAAGGAGCTGTCGTAAAAGGTCCCATAATATCGATAGCCAGCTTTGCCCACGGGCGCATAGGATATTCCACTGGCTGCACAGGGGCAACTATAGGTATGATTGATTTATCAGTGTGTTGGCAAAGAGCGCAATCATTAACGAGGGTCTCGATTGACGAAGACATTCGTGGCCACCAGTACCATTCGCTAGCACGACGAAGGGTCCGTGTGATTCCAGGATGTCCCTCATGAGCACAAAGCATTATCTCACGTTTTAAACTAGATGGTGGAACGAACCGTGATCCACGCATGATGCAGTCGTCTATCACAGAAAGCTCCTGTCGCAGGGGGTAGTGGCATTTCGGCTCGTTCGTAATATTTTTGACACTAGGTCATCCAATAGAAATGTAATGTTTCAGTTGTTGAAGTTCATCGTCCATTGGCGTATGCTCTTGCAATCGTTTTCTGGTTACCGCATGAATTCCCAGATCATCAATGGCAGCCACCATTTCGAATTCGTTCATGTTGTCTGTATCAATTTGTATAGACAAGGGTAATCGGGAAAGTACGTCAGCTACTTGATTTTCGGAACCATTTCTATATTTAATTTCGAAAACGTAATTCAGTAGTCTGGCATACCACCGACTGATCCTTAATGGTCTATAACCTTTAGTTCCTTGACTGAGAAGTGTCGTTAATGCTGTATGATCAGTCCTCAGAGTAAAGCGTCTACCGAAAAGATTCATATGCCACTTCTCGCAGGCCCAGACGCAGGCTAAAGCTTCTTTATCGCTGGCCGAATATTTACGTTCCGTACCACAGAGTGTTCTTGATGCGTATGCAATAATCTCCTGTCCTCGTTGAATTTGAGAAAGAACGGCTCCTAGACCAACATCGGAGGCATCTGTTCAAACGAACATACTACAGGTTTCATCAAATATACTGACAACAAGAACGGAAACAATCATCTGTTTCACGAGGGTGTGTGAGTAGCCAATCCGACACGAGGTGAATGTAATGGATGTACACATACAACAGAGCGACGCTAAGCAATCTCGTTATTGGAAAGGCAGCACTTTTTTATATAGGAACAATAGTATTTACAACTGCTAATAAACAATAGGGGTTCTCATGTTTTGGTTGGGCAGTTTGTTGCTGTGTTGTTCCACGACCTTGGGCCTAGCAACTCGATTATTTAAAACAGACGCGCATTCAACAGCAGCTGGTCGTCGTCTATGAGTGGTTGGCGTCAGTTTGACCATAATTCCGTCTGTAGCAGCTTGTGCGCAGACACACTCAAGAAACCGCTACAGTCCAGACTCATTACGTTTACTCGCTGGTGCCACACGATACGAGAAATTGAACACAGACATCAGTGGCCAAGTACCTGAAGACGGTTCACGTCCTCTACTCTGATCGGCCATGTTTCGCTGCAGTAAAGTGACACAGCCATAATCGTCGCCCCATATACGCAATCTTTAAGCATCAGACATATACCTCTCTGTCGCCATAGTGCCTCAGGTTAGTGAACACCGCCCTAACCTTTGGGAATACGCGATTCTGTTTCACTCCCTACACCTCCACCACCGTCGTTGATGCAGCTTCTCAGGAAAACAAACCGGACAACAACCCTCAAGACTTCATCAGCTAACATTAAATCTACGTAATTACAGAAATCTTGCAGAAACACTTTACATTTAGAGGCTGCAAAACGCATTCCGAAGTACTTAGCGGAACGCGAAATAGCGTCTATCCTCATCTGGACTGCTTGGAAAATATGAAACACCAACACCTTGTCGTCAGCATAATCAAGATCAGTCAGCCTTCCACCAGGTAGGAGGTCCACGCCGGCATCATTTGAGTGCTGCAGACAGTCCTCCATTATTTCGTCTATAGTGGAATTAAACAAAAATGGTGAAAGTGGACAGCCTGGACGTACGCCCCTCCTGGTGCTGAAACTGTCGGACAGTTAATCGTAAAGCCTTACCTGAGCTGAAGTATGGGACTAAAGCGCCGATAGTATGTTCAAATACTTGATCAGTACACCCCTGCGTTTAAACGACGCTAAAGGTGTAGATCGACCCACCGAATCGAACGCACCTTTATGGTCAAGAAATACTTCTATTTTTGGCCGGCGCTACACATGACGCCGCTCCAGAGCGAAAACCTGCTTGTTCTTCCCCAATGTTTACCTCCCGAACTGCAGTGAGTCAACGAAGTGCAATGGATGCCAGAACCCTATAAGTGATTGGGGTCAAACTATTTCCCCTATGGTTTTCACAAGAACCCCTGATACCTTTTTTGAATATGGGAACTATTATCGCGTGACCCCAGCACGGACGGATGGTCTCCATCGTCCACACAAGTTGAAACAGATGAGTCAAAGTCACTATTACGCCTCCCCACCTTTTTTGAAAAGTGCTGGCACGAAATCATCTGGATCAGCAGCCCTATCACATTTGAGAGCCGAGATGCAATTGCGAATCTCAGTCTCAGTGGGTGGTTCCAAATCTACCGACAAAGGTGCGACACTACAAGTTTGTAGTAGCAACATGATAGAAGCGTGAGTCCAGCTAAACTGACCCTCAACGCCCAACGCTCCAACCTTCTGGACTTATTATATATTAGTGTGCTATCTGCCTCGCTGATGGCTTCAATGACAGACGGTCGCCTGGGACCAGTAGCACGGATCAGCTTGAATAGTTTGCCGGTGTTCCCTGAAGCAAATGCGGTTTCCATTTCCTTAACTTTTTCTAATAACCAAGCCTTACGATTAGTCTTTAGACTACGTTTCAGTTTCCTACGGATATCTCTTTTAGACTTGTTATGTGAACTACCAGGATGATCCTTCCGTCTGGCTTTTAACAACTTCAGGGATTTATTTGAAATCCAGTGTTTGTTAAACTTATGTACCCCTGTGCCGCATGTTACAGTACCTGCGTTCTGAATAGCCTGTGAAATTTGAGTCCAGCAGCTATTAGGATCTTCGGAGTGAGTACCACTAAGTCGGCTTTCTAAGCTGGTTTGGTACGTATGCTTTACCGATGGTAAAGCCAGTTTCTCAATAGCGAATCGTTGCTGTCGGTGCGGTCGTTGCCCAGCAAAGGTAAGGACAAAACAACAGCTTACCAATGCATGATCTGAATTTTGTGCTCAGTATGTGCATAGCGATCTACAAACGAGTGAGAAAATTGAAGGGCAGTTACCATAAGTAGTGGTTGATGTCACTAAGCCACTAATTAGCATAGCAGGATAAAGGCCAAGCAGGTACAGAAGTAGCAAAGGTCACCTCTTGACTGTTCACGGCATTTCCGCTCAATCGGATTGGATGAAATCATTTTCTCGAGGAAGGAGGCGATTTTGTACGTAAAAAATGGACTCTCTAACATCCAGCCTGACTAGTAGCGGCGACCATGGGGTGGTGGGATTTACCGACACGGCGTTAGGGTGATTAGCTACATCTGTTGTGGGACCTGCAGAGTAATCATCAGAAATGGGGCCAGGAGGGGTATGAGAGCTGAATTTGATAAGACAGTGGGAGAGAGGTCAGCAGTAGCATGTTCTCACCTATTCACCCTGCAGTATGTAGCAGATAGGTTGATCCAGTTTATGCTGAGAGATGACCGATGTATTGTGGAGATATATTGTCAGGACGTCCAGACTTAGACAGGAGAACGATGAGGGTTCTTACCCAAAGTCTTTGGTTCAAAAGTCTGTATCGCAAGACACCGGGTAGGTGTCGGTGTATCAGAAACTGACATTTTTTCCAGAAAAAGATGCTAACCCTCTTCCAACCCCCAACTTGGAGGACCAAGGGAATGTGGTTTGTCAGGCTTCTCCCTATTGGCCTCCCAGATGTGAGTGACTCTGTCGGTGTGGTGACCACATCGTCTAGTTTAGCCCGATAAGTCATCAAGATGCGCAAGCCGTCGCACCGCGTCAAGGTCCAGTTTTGCTGTGACGGCAATGACAACATTATGAGTTGTCGGTCCGAACAACTGCACTTTCGCCATCATAGACTCATACAAACTTCTGATTATGTTAACGAACTTACAGGACAGCCAGTCTTACCAAGCACGGTCCACGACACGTCACGTCTTATCACGCCAAATATCTTTGTGAAATCTACAGATAATATATTCGGTGGTTAGCTGTGTCCGCGACACTTTCCTCTGATCCTTCTGACATCAAACACCATGCCAACCACCATAAAACTTGCCCCAAATTCGTAAGGTTTGTCAGAAACTCTGGCTTTATAAACTTTCCCATTAAGTTGACTGATCAGAATTCTACTCAAAGACTTGCAAGCCCAGCGCGCCAGATCCATTTCTCAATAACGTTCCGCACTTTACTTGCTGTCTCGACTCAAAAGTAAAAGTACAATGATGCCATCTACAGACCCTTGGGGTCATCTCTCTTAGTTCCACATAGTGTGAACTAACTGAGCCAGTGCTTCCTTCATATGTAGACCACTGCGGTTCAAAAGCCCCCTGACAGTCCATTTTCACCCACAGTCTTTCCGGTTCGAAACTGTCCAACAGCCTTCTGCGAAGTCCGGGGAGGCAGTAAGTGAATCTTTGATCGCCTGTTGGGACAATTAGGGGGTTACCGACAGGACGATTAGAAGGCCAGATTCTCACATCTTCTTCGTTGCGTATTTCCGCCCACCATCACATTTATAGAATGGATGTAGGGGTCGATCACTGCATTAAACGAGTCGTAAGACTGTTGGTGTTGTATGCGATCAGCAGATCCTTATATGGACTCTCCTTGCTTTTCCACAAGTTAATTCTTTTATGTCGAAACCGATCAATGAGATGGCCGCACGTTTCAAGGACTATGGTCTCCCAGTCTTCATTTTTCGGATCTTGTATTAAGATATTCAAGATTTGATTCTTCTCTCGTTTCACACTAATGATATCCGCACTGTTATCGTCGAACTAGTCTTTGCGGTTTCCGGCCTTGAAGACCAGTTATTTTAAGGGTTGCCTATTTTGGTATCAATGCATACAGTTAGAGATGGCGGATACGAATCACCGTTGATGCAAACTGTGACCGTAATTTAAAATATGGTCTTAGTCATTGAAATCGTCAGCCACCTAACAGGCTCTTCTCAGATGATTGGCTGGTCCTACCCAGCGGCGACTTTCCTGGTCACATGCAAGTCCGTGCATCCTTTTCGTGATGTATGCCGCGTGAATGTTGCGCTATAAGACTATCACATAGGCATGCACATGTTGATACCAATTCGCGAATGAGTACAGGTCGTGATATCCTCCGCGTCCAACTGGAATCAGGTGTCTCGGATGACAAACCCGTAGGTAGTGGTCAGCTGTAATGTATATAGGCTTCGAGGACAAACTGCGGAAGCTTGAAATACATTCTCCAGCGACGTCAGTGAAACAGTACAAGGTGTTACGAGGTTGAGCGATAATTTTCGGCTGTCACTGCGTATACAATCCGGCAAGCCCCGAGGAAACTTTCGGATATTTCACTCCTAGTCTGCAGATTTCCATTAGTTGACAGAGACTCAGGGTCGTCAGACTGACTTCAAAAATCGTTTGTGGGCGATCGAACAGTCCTGACGTGATAATTTTATCAAGTATTCATTTAGACTGAATATTTACAGATAGTGACATTTTAACCTATAGCTGCCGCGATAACGATCAATAGAAAAACGAGATCAAATGTACGTCTGCCGAAAAAAATCAAAGCGAGTCAAAGTCACATTTTTGTTAGTTCAATAAAAAGTGTGCGGCTTGTGTGCAAAGTCCTACGGATCACCACTGTATACGTGAATGTTTGGTTGAATTTTCTGGTTACACCATTCCGGCCTGAACAAACGGATGCTGCTGGTTTTTATCGTTGACACCTAGGATCTTGCTTAGGCGTGCGGCGTACGGCAGATGACTTTTAAAAGATCGGAAAAGCTTGTTTACTATCGAAGACACGGTTACCAACTGTGATTTACTCTACAATTGTTCTACTAACAGATCTAACAGTATCTTCATTGAGAAGCTTCAACAATGTTCTGCGGTACACGTCGATGATCTCGTTGTATGTCCGCGGCAACTAACCGTACCCGTTTGGGCAAATCGGTCTGGAACAAACGGGTCGAGCAGATGGGATAGCATATTCATGTCAAGTTGACTGTATGCAGTTGAACACAGAAAAGATGCTAGCAATGTTATATCACACTTTGTTTCGGTAAGTGGAATTTGGACGAGAGATTGGTAATCAAGAACCACACCTGTGAGTAGAGTGAACGACTCGATTACGAAGGAAGCTCCGTGAACATGAGTCAGGATCATGGACTCCTAAAGATAACGGATGTACTATCGACAACATAGCGATCTGAGATACTAGACACGGAACTAAAAACACTCCATTCCTTGCATGAACGGCTTCAAATGAATCGAGCTGGAGTCCTGACCTGATAAACCAAGGGTGGGGCCACAGGAGTTTAGGTCATTCCAAACGTTGTAGCCGAAGTTTGGTATTAACCTGTCTCGATAGAATATTTACGGCCTGTTTTAAACGGTATGAACTACCGATGCAAAAAGATTGTTGACCGGGGATGAAAAACAGTTTAATGAATGTCCTACTGTTTGATGGTGTTACTAACTAGGTACGAACGGTCGGAACACGTTTCCAACATATTGTATTCCAGTATGAGGGGTTGGAGAAAAATGGTTGTTAGACGTTATGAAACTTAACCCGATCACAATATAAGCCAAGCATTGTGAGAGACAAATGTACCTGTTTGGTTGGTACAACCAGTGTCGTGAACCAAAGATTCAATGTAGTGCGTTCAACAGCGATCGGATCACTTTGTATCAGTGGGAATTTTCAAGGATTAAATACCGTGGTTTTGAGCGAGGAACTCTAACCTTGCCTAGAAAGTCCGAAGATGAAATGAATTTTAACAGCGTATCGTCACACAGACGAACAGGTTGACTTACAAAATTAATCCACAGCTGGACAACTGTTCTCTATCAAATGAAAATGCACTTGTTGTCATTCAGGTTGGTGTAGTCAGCCCATCATGCATCCACTGAGGTAACTACGAATTGAGTAACGTTTCAGGTAATTTACGACCAGAGCTTGCAAATATCATTGGAACAGGACATCGCGTTCTAGTCAATCCATGGTTCACTCAAAAGAGCTGACAGGACAAGACTTGATAACAGCCCAGGTTGTCACCGAAGTGAACGCAATCGATAAGATAAAAAGCATGAGGCAGACAGGTCCATAAGTATGAATGTTAAGTTTGAGGAATATTGGAACACCAGATTATGAGAAGAGGGTTCAGGATAGGACACAGTTACCAAAATAGATATTACCGTGTACAGGGCTCGGTGAGTGAGCGGTTGTATACGAAAAGCGCGTCGATTAAGAGAACATGGTATGGGATTCATAGTCAACTGCTGAGAACGTGATACCACACTCATGAATTAACTAAGGAAGCGAAACTGTTGTTAGTTAAGCAAACCACAGAACTCAAAACAAACTCGCTAGCAGGCAAATGGTGAAGAAGCGAGTTTTCGAGTACTCACACTAACTGTGTTAGTATGGAGTCACCAATGGCACCCTCCCTGACTCGTACATGAAGAAGGAGAATGGCAACTCTGTTTGCACCTGAAAATCCACAGGAGAGTTTCCAGAAAACAAACGGCATCTTGATAGGATAGTGCACCTACACACTCAATTATACGATAGATTCGAGGTGACATGGGATACCCACAGTCTAAGGAAATCCATGAATAGGCCACCACAAATCGAACAAACGATTACTCTAACACTTAGTGAAATATCTCAGTGAAATATTTGAGTCTTTATATCGTTAGATGATGATTTGATGAAATGATACCAACTGGCGAGAAATGATGGACGAAAATCTCCTGTAGATAACGTCAGCCAAACGCACAGAACTAGACAGAAGTGCACACGAAGTTTACGTGGAGACCTCGCTGATTTGTCGGTGGGAATTCTGATTCACAAACATGAGTGCATGATTGGCGCTGGGATGTGCAAATTAGACAATAATAATTTTACTTTGTGGAGTGGTTTATCGCTGTTTAGGTGTCGTGGCTCGAACAAAACGCAATGAAACTGCCGTGGCTAAGCCCATTCATGGATGAAGACGTACACAATTGACTGACGGAAGCTCGAATCATTTCTATCGACTGTAAGGCGATGTACGCCATTTGAAAGCATTGGGAACACTGTCAACTAGACGAGCATGTGTAGTGAGGATGATCGATCGTAATATACTATTCAAACCATTGCTATTCAGTAGTAGGACCACAGCATATATTTTGCCATTGAAGTTGCCGCAGGAAAAATACAGGAAGATATATCGGAGTGCAGCATCGTATGAAATGGTTCTTGGTACGTAAGGAAACGTAAAAGAGCTGAGCCTTGGAGTCTGTGGTAACCCTGATGGTCTGGGCCCAGTACCATACGCAGAGGAGTGGACTTGTTTGTTGTTTTGTTGAAACGCATAACCCATGTGTTGCTTTCCTGAATGAATAACTCTTGTGCTATCCGCATTCTTGGTTCACAACATAAGTAAATACGGGTGTTGAAGCCTGGATTGGAAGTTGAGTAGATAGGGTGGTCCGTAAGCCAGATAGAATGTAGTGGCTGTTGGAGGTCTTAATGTTATACACAATGAGAACTCAGAATGTTGAAATCCAGACAGATGGTGTCAGTCCACGTCACGCAATACTAGCAGTTGAGAACGTGCATATCGAGCTACGCATTAATGGTGATACCACGAAATCCTATCGTCAGGCTAGGAAGGAGCAACGCAGAGTGAACAGGGTCGATGAGAAATCTCTACCAGAATGCCCTTTCTCAGCCATCAACCAGTGTGTTAATGAATTCGCTCATCTATTCCATAATGCAGATGATCAATACTGATCTCCTACATGCATCAAACATTCGATAGACCTGCAGCCAAGCGTAGAATGTAGGCATATTGGAGGATACTATTCAAGTTGATTGTAGAAGTGGAGAGGCAGCTAAAGGAGATGCAAGAGGGGGGAATAATTCAACCGACAAACAGCCCATTTTCGTCGTTGGTCCTGTTGGCTAGAAAATCGGATGAAACCTACTGATTTTGTGTCGATTTCAGGGACGCGAACCGGGTAATAATCAAATATGTGTCCCCGATGCCTCAAATTGAAGAGCTTCTTGCACATCTACACCAACTCAAAATAATATTTCTCCTACACCTGCGTTCCGGTTACGGGTGACTACTAGTGGCACAGAAAGACAGGCAGAAACCGCCCTTTGTGTGAACTGAGAGAAATATGAATTTCTTAGGATGCCGTTCGGCCCGTACAAGGCTCCAGCCACTTTCAAACGTATCTCGCTTCACATTCTGGGGGTTCAAGAAGGAGTAACAGTGTATGGGGACGACATCGTTATATTCTTCACTACGATGTCGAAACGCGTAGAAAGGCTGTGAGCAGTGTTGCAGTGCATCGAGGCAGCCGGCCTAAAATTGGCTAGTAATAAGTGTCAAATCGGTCACAGTACAACCGTCTGCTTGAGACACGTGGTTGGTAATGGAAAAATCCAACCGTTGCCAGAGAAGTTGACAATCATCACGAATTCCCCAACCTCGAAACTGAAGCTGCAACTGGGATCCTTTCTGGGAATGGTCGGTTACGATTTAAAATTGATGCCGGGGTCCTCCCAGAAAACATACCCACTGTTCCAACTGCTGAGGTGAGAGAGGAGATTTGTCCGGACTAAAGATTTGGAGATGACATTCAACCGGCCCAGGAAGAAAACCGTCAGCAGACAACGGTATCTGACGATTCCGAAACCGAATGAGCCATTCACTGTGTCGGTTGACGAAAGTGATATCGGCATCGGGACAGTCTTTTCACAACCATCATAAACAATGGGGTGCAGGAGCTGAATACTGACGGAAGCAAAGAGGAAGTACTCCACCATGAGAAAAATATGTTTGCCGTCGTCTGACAGCTAGAAAACTAGAGGATGTATGTGATGGTGACCATCCTTCTTTGTTGGGACGGCTCACAAGTAACTTTTCTGGCTGAAGACTGCTAGGAATCCACGCGGGTGACTGGCGCGCTAAGCAATTCGACCACAAGAGTTCAACTTTACAATTGAATATGTCAATAACGGAAACAATGAGGTACCTGACGTACTGTTGCAACTAATACAGGAAAATTAGCTGCCGACTGAAGCCTTACCCGTGGACGCAGTATTGGTTAGCAGCAAACCGATATTGGTCAGTCAGCAGCAAGACCCTAAAGTACGTGAAGTATGTGAACATCTAGTGGCAGGAACCAAACCGAAGACGTTTATTTCGGTACTGAACAAGCTGCTACAGATCTGGGACCAGTTGCATCTGGAGAACGGCCAACTCGTCATCGATGTGGCGGTCCAGAACAAGCTTCGATCTAGAAGACTGCCATTTATTCCAGTGGACCAGAGAGGACGTGTTATTCGACTGGCACATGCAGGTGTTTATATGGGACGAGAACGCGTGTTCGATTTACTATGGTGAGGGGTATTTTGGCGCACGATGTGGAAAGATGTGAGTGATTTCATTCGAGCGTGCCCGGACTGTCAACAGGGTCAAGAAACAACAACGATGAAAACGCCGATCCAATCCACCGTAACATAAAGAAAACAGCGCACGCATATGACAGACATTTTTGATTTAGTCCTAACAAGCCTAAGAGGAAATCGTTATGCAATTTTAATGATCGACCATTTCACACGATGGGTGGAAGCCATTCTCCTGGTAGATCGTACTAGCAGAACGGCTACACACGCCTTCATCAACAACGTCCTGGCTGGCCTCAGTCTACCGCATAGTCGTCACATACCGGGCCCATGGTTTGAGAGGAGGCGCAGTTTCAGGGGGTGTTAAGGAACTGGACAATTCAGCACCTGAGAATATTGCCGTACCAGACACAGAGGAATGGGTTAACGGAGCGGTACAACCGTACAATGAAGGAATGGCTGAATAGGTAAGCAATATCTAAGAGGAAGGCCTACCAGATGTAGTGTTTGAACATCCCACGACAAAGTACGCAACAGCGCAGATCTCTAAGTTTTTGCGTATGTAGTGGAGGGGGCCTGGGATTCTAGTGGATTTCTATGTGGCCGAAGATAGAGAGGGACAATTATGAGTTCAAGAGTGACAAGACCTAGGACACCATGCGCACGAGTGGACCACAGAAACACAGCGGAGAAATAAACAAAGGCAAGACGTAAGGTGCAGCACACAAAAATTAGCACGCACCTTAGCTCAGAGACCGAGTCAGGTAAGAGGACACAGCCGACCGAGGACACTAGTCCACGTCGCAGGTAAATTCAAAAGATCATGAAACAGACCATTTATCACCGGGATTACCAAGAAAACGATCTTTCAGATTGTGGACGATGGATCAATGACGAACACTTGGCATACTAACGCAATCGGAACAAAGTCTTTAAAAAAAGCGAGTGTGACTGGTAACCAAAACGGACGGACGATTATACTAACACTCAGTGAAATATACAATTGAGCGACGATTTAACGAAAATGGACCAACGGGTGACGAATAATGGACACCTCACTGAGTTGTCGGTCGGAATCCTGATTCATAAACACGAGTGCGTGATTGACGTGGGGTCGTACGAATTAGACAATGACGACCTTGTTTCGTTGAATGGCTTTTCGCTACAATATTTTATCTTTATATAAAATAGGATATCACAGATGTACATTCCCTGTCTCGTATGCCGCGTGAAGAAGTAACCGCGGAGTGTCCAAACATACAATTGTGTTTTCACACACTACCAACAATAAAAGTTTCAAAATGACTCTTTTAGTACGGCTTACTGTGGCTCGCCAGCTTATTTTGAAACTTCTTGCGAAAGCCGTTTTGAATTGTACATTTTTAAGAAATAATCAGTTTTGTGACCAACTACTGAGTGTAAGATTTTAACTAGATCAAGGAGACTATGTAACATCTGTCTTTACTATAGGCAAATTATTACGGATTTCCCAAGAATGCTATCAACATAAATGCAGCAAACGCACTGAAATAATGAAGCGAAATTTTCGAACAGCAAATAGACAGATCCTGTTCGACGGTTTTACTTGCTACGATCTACACTCAAGGTTACCTTGGTAAAAGGCTTATGGGCACACAAACGGGATCATCTTGATCAACATTCGTCTATTCCATCACCCAACCTCATTGCCGTCGATAATAAACTGACCGCTGGAACGGACAGATAACTGTATCAAAGCATTGAACAGTCTAGTTTACATGGTGAATGTTGGTAATTAGATCTAACCCATGAATCCCAAATGTATCAACTCAAACGAGCATAATCAAAGTGTCCATAGTTTACATTATAAACCAAGCGTATTGCAGGTGGCAACAGAACAACATGAAGGAGAACGGCGTCCCGAAGATTGTTCAACTCATTGCATTTACCGCACCTACTCAAAAACCCAATCAGGCAAAACTAACAACGTCCAACTGCGTGAACCGGATTAACGACCAGCTTCGTTAGACTCAGCAGCTACAAACTAGGTTAGTCATGAGATGACCGTTTCTCTTCTCTCAGGCTGATCAACGGATGACTTGCACCAGTGAACTGAGACTTTGACAAGAAATACGTGGCTAGGCAAACTGTGAGTTGACATTGGCTGTAATGAACGTATTTCAAGTGTTCAGACAAGTAACTGCACCGGATCTCGTAACTACATCATTGTCTGTGTGAAGACGTAATGCTGTGCACAACATTGAACGGGAACGTCAGTGAATGGATGTCTCGATAACTTGATATCTCTAGTCGTGAGTGTTCACAATTCGGTGATCTTAGAATTGATGGTCTAAATGAGACTGTTCGATTTAAGTGGCACAACTTTTGATGTCGAAAGTGACCCAAGTTTGCGAACATCTCTCCAGGTCTAGTGGGACGCGATGCGACTTCAGTTCCACTGATGCGACCTTCTGGGATACAGTTCTCCGAATTCACTAACCGATCAACAACCTATGAGAGCTGAGATGATTTGGAAGTAGTATTTTTCACTTTGTCATTGTCGAAGCCTATTTGGTTTGTACAGAGTTGTTTTGGTTTCGGATTTGATGATTCAAACTTGAGAGGTTCTTAAGAGCATTCAAATTGGAAGTAGTGCGTTGTATGAGGAGGTTGGAAGTAAGGAGAGGCATGTGACTGTGAATTCGGCATTCAGTGAACCGCGGTCACAGCTCAGATGATCAGTGATGAATGTTCTATGTTACAGGTATCTGAGTAACACGAGTTTATTTGTGTTGTATACATTTGGGGCCGAGATATCTTTTGTAGATGCCTGAATATGGTTTCGCATTTACTTATTAACTCGT
>JTDE01000199.1:9780-44990 GCA_014338405.1 Paragonimus skrjabini miyazakii | reverse complement strand
ACTTTCAATTTTTTGTTGGAACGGGATGGCATCATCCGTTGGGAATTCGTTTGAGTGACCCTTCAAAGGATGGCGCTAATCTGTATCATGGGTTTTACATCGATTCCTTGCGTATGTGTAACCAAGCTTCGTGTTTTATTTTGTTGGATTCCTTGAATACATTAGATGGACTAAATCGGTTCTTCTGAAGTAATTTGCGGCAAAAATCTGTATGTAATAAGTTTAACTAAGGGTACTATCTATCTTGCTTTGATGTCGGAGTCTATGCTAGCGGTTGCCAAGTAACTCGTTGTCTTCCAATACCAATCAATTTTCGAATAAATTGGTGAGATACATGGGACATTATATACCTAACTACGAAAGGCTCTAGCATTTTCTGGTGGTCGACTCCAGTCTGTTCAGGTGAAAATTCCCTGTGCAGTAAATGAGTGTTACATAATTCAGTGCATTCGTTAATGCAATAGTTACTTAAGTTTGTTTATTTGTGGGAATGTGTGATTACATAAACTTAACCCCGTGTGCTGACGATGAAAGAATGGTTTGTCAATCGCAAGTAATCGAAATACTTCGAGCGGGTAGTCTGTCAACAGAAGTCCTTTTGATGTCACTCTGGTGAAACAAAATCTACTGGACACAAATCAATAGTCTCATTTTGGATAACACGTTTTGAGGACCCGTTAAGTTATTTTGGTGAGTTATTATATTACTCAAAAGCTTCCATATGCTGGTTTGTTAACGGGATGAAATGTTTTTAAGATAGACTGAAACGATACTTCAGATTTTCACTTTGCACTAGTTTTCGGCACAACAATATGAAATAGAGATTGCAATATTTTGCGATACTGGTCCTCAAACTAACACGCAACCGCTGGTTTCGTTCTTGTCTGGACCCATTGTTTAGCGATAATCTGAAAGACTTTCGAACAGGCAAATCTTCACATTATGAATTAAAGCTCTTACCTATCTGATCACCAGTCTTCGAAGTGAAAATACCTCAACCTATAACCTGTAGATATTGCATCTAACTTTGGATGTGTTCACTGTATCCTAGGTTCCGTGTTGCCCAGTCACATCGGCTCTAATTAGTAGCTGTTGAGTTCTCTCCGGGGCTATCTTGGCAACTCTTTTTACAAAATATTATGACGTTAAAGCCAACCATTTTTTTGTGAAAAAAGAACAAACCATCCATGCCATAGTTACGTTGTTAGATGATCACTGATCTATTTCAACATCATGGCCATTATTTATCCAAAACTGTGAAACCCGAATGTTTAATTAGGTTTTGTCTAAGGGTGATATTTGCTGGTGTTGAGTTTTCAATGTAACTTCTCAGTCGGAACGAACCCCACCAGTTAGGACTTTCTACCGAGGGGGTCTTTTAATTCCGTTATTTATATTTTCTTCTCAATTAGCAACCAACACCCCTGAGGATCGTTTTCAAAATGTGCTGAATGCATTCCAATATGCTACCCAACAACTAAACGACTCTGCTTCAGTACCCGTTTTCTATCCTGATGCACACGGGCAACCTACAACGACAGTGCAGTCTTCAAGCATGTTTCCACAGTCACCCACTCAAGATTTTCCGGAGAGTTGTGATCCATCGGTCGAGACGAAACCTTTATCTACAAAGCACGGAACCCAACGAGCCAGCTGGGGCATGGCTTGGCCGAAATCACCTGTCAGTCCGGGCGCATTTGCTCAACTACAAATAAACCAACAAACACAACTGATGCGGTGAGTTCAGTGAGTTTATTTGGAGTTATTCGGGTAATTGTAATCGTTTGCGCAGTAGTAACCCCGCTATAATAGGTTGAATAAATAACGTGGCCCTAACAGGCACGGTCGTATATTCATTCACGCTTTGCGATGTATTTCAATGCAACATAAGGAAAGTTGGGTGGTCAAACAGAAGTGTGTTCTCTACTGGCCTTGATCACTTAAAACTGTAGGGCGATACACTACTTGCACATTCAAGGCTTAATCGCAAACTTCTATGCATTTCATGACAGAATTCACCGGAGGTTTAAATTCGTTCGGGCTGTTGACGATACAAATGGCAAATGTAACCAACACAGCGTGTCTTACTGCATAAAGTATGATGTTGATCGAACCTTGGTTCAAGTGGTCATCAAGGTAGTGAGTTCGCCGAACGGCTAGATTTTTTGAAACTGTCAAGAAGTTGGTGTTATGAACTAACGGTTTACATGCGCATTTTCTCACTGAACCAAGTATTTGCATTGTTCTATGGCCGACTAGCGTTTCTTCTTTCGGACGACTTTGTTGCAAGACGGAAAGCCTAGATGAGCCCACATTCTTATTGAGGTTGGAGGTTCTACTTTATTCAAGGGATCGGTTTTTTCTGTTACGGAAACTATAATAGGAAAACCATTTCGGGCAAGTGGCCTCGTTCACCTTTGTCATCTACGTCCACACAACCTTTGCAACGCGCACCCACTCTGTTATTCTCAATAGGCTGATTCAACCATGAGGTACAAAACCACGAGTTGAGTACGGACTAATTATTTATTTTTTTCACAGAAGACAGCGTTATACTCTGTTAGATGTCAGAATATGACCATTCTTACAGAAGATAAACACAAGTGAATTTGCAGACCAGGACAACTGGACGGCACTGTTGGGTTTTGTTCACACGAGGTGTTTCTGTAAAGTTTGTCAGTGTTATTAAGACATCGGACTGAACGATAACAAATAGCTCAGTATCATTTTCTTCACATCACATGCAGAAGATTTTGATACTATATGTATGTTCAATTTTGTGGCTCTGACCAACAGTCAAATTCTTGACATGAAGAATGTGTATAATACTGTTTGATTCAAACTGTCCTAGAAGTCCTCGTTAGATTGAGGATTTCAGTCCGTAGATATGGTCTATTCTTTGTTTATGTGAAGTGTGAAAGCCACTGTCGTCTTTGTTTGTACTCGCCGTTAAGTCCATACTGTGAAAGTGGTTGAAAAAATTGCCTGCCTGCGTAGTTTTTGTATTTCTGATAAATTGCTTGCAACGATTAGCAATCATGTGACCTAATCCTGCGCGGCATTTGACGCTAACTTTATATCTTTTGTTGAACGTCAGATAACTTGCAAATTCTGTGTATGGTGCTCCTTTATTGCTAGTTCGACCGAGTGATATTTAAGGACAAGTTACATGTAGTCACTGACGCATTCGTGACAGTGCCCGTCTGTCGACAACACCGCGTTAGCATCACAGGTTTGGCCAAAGTGGTTAGGAACAGGCGCTTCTAGTACAGTTGTATGTTTATTGTTCTGGCCTTGTAGGATTCGGTGACTCGAAAGTGGTCACTAACTAATAACCCCGTCGCTTTGAAACCGGGTATTTTTCGTAAGAACTACGAAAGGCTGTTGAAATCCGCCCAATATATGAAATGGATTTGAAGAAAGAAGAGTTGTTTTTCGCGTCCTTACTTGTCAATTCATTATGCATACTCCCCCCAAGTCTAGTAAGATCGGTCTCGGACGCTTTTACTGTGAGTGCATTGTGGAATCGACAGAAGAACGGGAACGTCGAAGTAGTTGTCTTCACTGGATGTACTGACTGAATATCTAGTGAATGAGAGTTACTCAAGCAGTGTTCATCTCAAATGAGATGGATTACGTAAACCTTGGCTAAATACCGTTCACTCAACCGGTCACCAGTTCATTCTTTTCAAAACGATTTTTTAATCACAGTATGTTAGATAGAATAGTACGCACATGAAGACTCAAGGATGAACTGTTCAACAACTGCGTGATGTCCCCAAAACTCTACGTGGTGATTGTCCAGTCCACGCCATCTGTTCAGTTTGATCGTAGGGTCAGTGGTTTGGACCAGGAAGACTTACTGCAAGAAAATTTGTCATCAATATTGCCCGGTCAAAACCGAAAATATCTGCCCAAGATTATAACAATGATGCTTTGACTCACTAATACTGGTCTCCATAGGAGTTTACGTCGTCCTACCACGGAATCCCTGGCCTTGTTAGAGTGAATCCATAATGACCCCGTCATATGTTTATTATCCATTCGTGCAGTCGGACGGTGGGGTAATAGGCATTTACCAGAAAGTACGGGCAATCGACTGATAGGCAGCCTTGTTTTCTCTCATATTATGACCGAGCAGGCTATCTGACGTTAACAAATTATGACCATTTAAACTGTACAGCAGTGACGACCGAGCATGTTTGTTCTATATGGGCTGATCACTGAAAGCCACCCCGTCAATTTCTGGTCTCAGCGAGAATTTTAGGATTATGACAAACACATTTTGATTGCACTTTTTATTCCGTGCAGCAGCGTCTAACTTGACCAGGGTTTACCTCTTCGGTGAGTACACTTAGTATTCAATTCATGATAAGCACAGTTAAAAATTGAATAAAACGAAAAAAGTGATAACTTGGCATACACCTTTCTGTCAAATCAATCCATTTGCTAATCATTAAATATTTTCCACTCTATACTCGATCTGTACAAACCAACAACAGACCCATCTCCATAAACCGTCGACGCAAATATTTTCTAAAATCAATATAGCATTAAGTTGCGTGCTATACAACCAAATATGCACTGATGAACACTTACTCCATTAGTACTTGAGGTCGTATTGCGTGTACTTCCAATTTAAGTACTTTCTATTCAGTCCTGTTCTAAAGTGCATATGGCTGTTTTTTCGACTGTTGTTGCACAGTCAACGCACATAGACGACCGTGTGCATACTTTGAGAGCTTTGAGAATCGCGTCAGCTTTACGGAAATCCAGTCGGAGTACCAGTCCATGTGTACGATTGTAGAAAATTGGAAATGAAATTATGTCGTATAATCTGCGTTTCCTCTGATTTTTGCAGAACATCAACCAAACGTAATCATTATGTATTGGTGTAACTCAATATCACGCTAACTGATTTGACTGTGAGAGTACGTGGTTGTCAAACGGTGACACCCACCCAGCTTACGTACTCATGTTTTGACCGCAGCCTGTTGTCGTCACTTGTCTACATGATACTTGTACTTTGTACTATCTTCTGTACCTTTACAGTAGATTGCAGCTGTTATCACCTATGCTTGCGTAATTTGTAGTCTTCATCGCCTGGTTTTGAGTCCCTGACCTAAATAAAATTGCATTACGTCAACCGTGCTTCTTCATCTATCTGGAGAGCTGTGTGGGAGATCACTGTTTCACTGGACGATTACAGGGACACCTCATTTCGAGTGGGAACCAGAGCTGGCGTATTTCGAGTTGGCGAATCAAGGCATAAGTTTGTCAATTTCGAAAAGATTTCCTGAACTACGGGAAGAAGATGAACGTCGTGTTGTCCTGCCAGTTGAGACGTAAGGCGGGAAGCAAAGATCACAATAACCATGGGAAAAAAGGAATATCCCGTCATTCTGACCGGACAATATTGACGGCAAATCTTATAATAGGTCGTCACGGATCAAACCACTGACTCTGTGATCCATAAAGAACAAAGTATTTTATTCTTCTATGGACGGAATAACTACCACATAGGATTTTGGGAACGCCATGCAATTATTGAGTTCTCACGTGTGTACTGTTCCATCTAACTACTTGTTACATAAAGGAGACTAATCTGTCAGGCTCGATAATGTTGTGGCCTTTTGGTTCCTGTTCGCTCTTAATTGGTTGCCTTGTTTGAAGTTTGTGAAATCCGTTACTTCAGCATTGATCAGAAATTTGGCTTATGGGGATACCAACGAATGAACGCGTGTGAGTTAGCAAATGTGTCGAGATTTGTCTACCAGAACTCAACAAGTGCACAGGAGACTGCCAAGGCTCAATTAACTTCCAATTTAGTTGATCCACTCACTGTGTTCAAGCGTTTTCGAATGTTAAGTACAGAGACAGGCGGAGTTTGGGTGCAACAGGACTCAAGTTTCGAAAGTTACCAGCAATTTACAGGCGGCCGCATGCAGTAGTGGAACGTCGCTTAAGAATAAGCAAAATAAGCGTCTAGCTCTGTTAAACCAGGTATACATATGAAGTGATACTCCGATAAAAAGACAGTGCATTACAGGTATCAGCATTACTAATACCGATACGTAGGTCATTAGAAAAATGAGCCTGAGTGATTTTTGTTGTAACCGCAACAATCTTTTTAATGTAGGAGTTTAGTGGGGGTGAAAGATCACATCATACTACTCATCAGTAGCTAGTCGGGGACACATAATTGAGCATTGAATTAGCTGGGGAAAATTCAAGAGGGAACATTAGAGTGCACTTCGGTAAGAAATATGTGAACTTATCATCGGCAGCTGTAGACTGTGGGAATTATCGTTCTATGGGGATGAATGTTTGCGTTCGGGGTGTTGTTGAAACGTATACCACTTGTGTGGATTCTCTGGGTAAACAATCCTTGAGTACTCCGCGTTCTTGGTTCACGAAACTTATACATGCATACGTTTTAAGCTTCCAGCCATTTATATGGGTTGATTTTGACTAAGACCTACGAAATGTGTGAACTTAAGAAAACTGAAGACAGTCGCTGTATGTGTAGCAGAGAATTCAACCATTTTACGAATACAGGCTTGCCATTGCTTGCGACAATATCATATTGAAGATAGATTTCAACAAGCAATGTAGATGGCGCAGTATTCACTGACTTGATGTTCGGTATCTGATGAAGCTTCTCAACTGAACAGTCAATTCCATGGCTCACCACCATGTCATCGCCTATTCTTGTGATCTGTTCCAACGGTCGACAGTTGTATTAAAAGATTTGCTCTGTAGCAGACACTCAACTGATGTATTGCGCACGTGATCCAGCCGGGATAGATTGTGCATCTCCATTCCCATTATCATCAGACGCGATAGTTAGAAATTTTACGAATGCGCGCCGACCGTCTATCGTGTTGCTCACACACTCGGTCCATTCCATGCTAACTAACTGCTGTATTGGGATACGTGAGAATCCTTGATGCAATAGAGACGACAGTAATACGTCTGTGGTTGTCGTGTGATGTTCAGGTAGTTTGCTCGAAGAGGAGACCGACTGTTGCTGAACACCAATCATAAAGTACACCTCCCCACCATGTTTGAAAAGGACTAGATAAAAAAAACTGGAACCTGGAGTACTACTACATTTTGTTTCTATCAGTTCTGAGACAACCTCTGTTTCTGACAGTCGTTCGTAATGAACATACTAAGTAAACATACCATATCCTTCAATCACGGCCGAATTGGCTAGTTCAGACCGGTTGAGCTGTTTCTCTAAGGGCTCGTCTCAGTTGTCAAGTTGTCGCTACAGTTGCCGCTACTCGTCTTTTCCACACGTAGTTTCGTTGACACCTTTCGATAGCCAGTGCAATCACAAATCATGGATAACTGCAGGCGATTATGTCTTAATAAAATAGCCTTTTCCGTCACTTTAATTCGTCCTATCAAGTGCTACTCATGACCTTTATGCATAGTTTTCGTAGGCTTGTGTTTCAGTTTCAAGCTGTCATCGTCACATTCAGGAGGTGGAGTCGATGTTCATTTACGAGCTCTGCTGACAAAATTTTATTTTCATTTTTTCAGCGACATTCCTTAGTTTTTGATATCTCTGTTCATTGAACGTTTTGATTGCTACACTGTTGTGTCCTAGGCCGTTAGTACTGTCCGTTAATCTCTCACATGACCTCATCATTGAGTTTCCTTCTGACGTGGTTATCTTTGTGAGCGAATGGTTGAACATTGACAGGAAGCAAGCACGACCAATGGCGTGATATGAATCAGAATGGTGAATCCAGAGTTAATGATAATTTCAAGAGAGTGATTAGATCATTTAGTATCCCTGGCTGGCTCGCACAGAAAAGTCTCCATCCGGTGAACTGCCATCTTTTTGTGTGAAGGTGTGGAAATCGATACACATCGTTAATGAACTGCGAATAATGGCAACAGCCCTCAACTCCGGATACCGAACATACTACCCGTCTAACATGAGGATATCAAGTCGTGCGTTCACATCACCAGTAAGCGGAATGGTAGATGAATATTTGGTTTGTCGAGACCTATGTAGAGCGCTTGCCGCGTTTGGGCATGGTGTTTCTGTCGCTGGTTCGAATCCAGCCGAAGTCCAATTTTTTCGCGATTGGGTCTCTTCTAATTTATGCATATATCACAGCTACCCAACGTCTTTTCGGTTTGTGTCGATAATCTTCAATCGAAATGTCTTATCTGACGGTCCACAAGTGACTCTTCACTGCTGTCCAGTTGAACGAGCTTCGTTGCGCCTCATGGCTTAGTGCAGTCCTCAGTCCAGCTTGACCGGAAAGTTGGACTTATTCGTTATCAGAGATTTTGAGGGAAGAAATGTTGTTCGATTGGGTTACCAAGGGCGAATTCAAGGGAATGACAACCTTTGGATCGTACACATTCAGTTCCAGACTCAGGAAAGTGCCCGTCAATGACACTTGACTTACTGAATACTGGAAGCAGTGTGAAAAGAACATGAAAGTCAGCAGATTGGTCTGTCGGGAAAACGACACTTTACATACATTTCTGCCAATTATGCCGTGGGAGTGAATTAACTTGGGAGGCTAACCTGAAGCATCGTGTTGAGCACCTGTAAGATAGTGAGGTACTTGCCCGGTCCGGAACCTGAATAAGACAGTGATGTCTGGTTGTGATTTTTGTTGTGCCCTACAGTTGTGTTAAAGTCTACATCAAGATTTTGAGAACGAGTGTAAAGTTACCGACTACACAGGATAATACGCCAGCGCTCATGGTTAAACGTCAGACGATCGGACTATTTTTTGTTTGAGAGTACTTTATTTAATCCCCTTCGTCTGTAAGTGGAAGACAGTCATGTTGTAATTGTAATAGTAGTTTTGCTGTACATACAGAAAGCCGTACATCACTGAACACAGACAGTAACTGTTATTCGTCTGGCTGCTGCGCTCTATCCTATTTGACATGGTTGCACTTGAAGGACTCGAAGCCCTGGACAGCGTATACCTTGTGATCAACTCAGTAGGTAGGCTTGACCATCAAGTCAAAGTGACAAGAGAGATCAGGCTGCTGTTCATTTACAGATGAAAGCTGGGCGAGGTGGTTGAAGTCGGAACGGCATAACCCGGTGGGTGGTGCTAAGGAGTGATTCAGTGAGTTCACTCGGTTATAGTGTTGTAGCTATGCAAGATAACTAATTCGAATATCACATGGAGCCATGTAGACCTGTTTCTCTTGGATCCAATTTTGCTCCATTGCATTCTAAGGCTCAAATTCTTACCGCCACCTGCGAGACGATCGGTACGCGTCTGAAATGTTACTCTAGGTGTCGGTGGCATTGTCTTGCTGCTGCGCTCATCCCTTAGGGACTGAGTACATGTGGTCGCCGTATCATCAAGGTCATGTCTACCATGGGCTTTTTGGTAAATCGGCATTAGTCAAACGTTTCAACTGCTTTACGACGGAGGCTGGTATGCGGGTCGCTTCTCTCAATTAATCAGGAATGGGGCTTGCGTACTTCCAAAGGTCAACTGTGTTCTCCGAGGTTGAATCTGGCGCGCGTAGTGTTCGGTTTCTGGATTCACTTGCGTTCAGGCTACACGGCATTTTCTGGGATAGCGCGCCGTTTGGACGATGATTCATGCCTTGCACGAACGCACTGAACCGCAGTTGGCCACATGTGAAATCAGCGGCGTTCATGTTGGAAGGGTGGACTAGAGCAACGGATTGTGTCCGGAATGCACCACAGCTGCTGCTACAACTGGCCTCCGCCCTATTGTGCGATTAGTTGCTGAGACGACTGACCAGAACATTGCCAATTGAACATGTTTGAAATTGAAATATTAGAGTTTGTCCTTTCACGTATGTTTAGTTGCCCTGGCCGTTATTTTAAGTACAACTTAGACTGTAGTCGGTGTCTACAATAGTAATTAAGGGCTTGGCAACAACCTTCGCAACATCAGTTGGCCCGGCTTAGGTCAAACTTTGGGTTATTTAATTGAAAACTGACTCAACACCATCTTCGTCTGCGATGTAAGTTAGTTCAACTGATGTGCAATTTGGTGCCTGAAAAGTGTTGGAACTAATTAATCCAGGTTACCATTATTTGATAGATGTTAAGGTGTACTGCCATCTCGGTTCATCTGGCTGGCGATTTTCAACCGTTTGCCACGTATCAGTTCCTCTGGTGTTTTTTAAAACGACAACTCTACGCAATCCAGAAAACGAACAATCCCGGTTTCACCGTAAACAAAAGGTACCGAGAACGTGACTTTCAACCTTTGAAAGGCGGAATATAAGTGACACTTCGCATGATGTCTTGATGCACCGTTTTTCTTCCGTGTTGAGTACACTAATTAAGTATTTCTAATTCGTGACAGGGCAGATTCAAGTCCAAACACCACGCGTCCTTCAACGCTTACCCAATCGGACTCAACGAGAAAGAAACCCGTTGCAGTATCCAAGTGTTCTGATGAACTTTGGGAGTTTGTTTGCTTCGATTACGGTTCGTATGACTGCTTCTACTGCAAACCATAAGACAGATTGGGTCAATAGTCGACGAATAGCTATGAATGTTTCTTGTAACGTTGAAAGCGTTCATATTCGTACATTAATATTGAACTGGATTTTCACACCGACGATGGTCATCACTTGTGTCTGTCAGTTTCGGAGTCGAGCGTATGGACCAACATCTCGTTGATCCCACATAAACTATTGTCGAATTATCGCATTTGAACTTGCATACCTAATCGCTTGTGAGTAGTGCCCAGATTAGACAGCTGTTTAAGGGGAAAGTTGACAATTTTATTCATTTTACTCTATAATCCATCGTTCAGTAAGTTAAAAGAATCTGATTATGAAGTTGTAGCTTGCTTCTTTTCGTGACTGTGAAATAATGGAGCGAACCGCCGAATATCGATTGGCTGCTTTTGTCATTTTCATGCACTGTTACTAACTGAGGTACTGCTCATAGCAGCTGTTTAAAGGAACATCATAAAAGAGTTTCAAAAATTGCGTAGTTTTCGTTGTTCTTTGTGACTTACTTACGCAGATTGATTCTTAGTTTGTCAGGAAAATTCCGAATTTCTGTTGTATATTAGTAAATACAATCCGCTTGTTCACCAGATTTCCTCTTGAAAGCAGTTAACATTGCTTGGATAGGGTTAACATCATCAGCTGTGCTGCTGTGAAAGCTAGCCGACAACCCTTGGTTGTTAGGTGGAGCCCATGTTGTAGTAAGTACTTCTAAACGAGCACCGGACAATGCGAAAACACTATGCTAGCGCGGTGGTAGCCAATTATGTGGTTTATGTTTTGATAACGTTACTGACTACTTTTAGAAGTTAAGCAACTACTCCTGACTAATATTCACGTCCATAGTGTGGGTTTACTTTGGCAACCTGTCGATTTTGCTCATAAATTACTTGAGCGAACAAATGCACCGGATGGTCTACTACCTGATCTAGATGAATGTTCTGAATGACGGGCTAATGGGTGGTGACGCTATTCAAACAACCGACACAGTGTACCTGTCCTCATTTCACGGGGATAGTAACCACATTATCTACCGCTCACATAATTGGAGTTAAGCCGTGCAAATAGGCAATTTGTTTGTTGGTACCTAAGTCGTAACAATTAGGTATTCGTTTTGCTTAAGCTGAACAATTTCTGGCAAGCAGTTGAGATTCGGTGCACAGGTTGTTGCAGGCGGTAGACATCAGTGCCATATAAAAGCAGGTTAAGTGGCTTGAGTAGATAGATGTTGAATAAAACGAATAGTAGCAACTGTTCTTTTAGACTGCAACAACGAATCAATCCATCTTTAACGGACAGTAATCAACCTGTGACTATTCTCAGCATATATACTGTGACCTCGTTTGGATAACCGAATATTTAGATCTAATCACTCAAGAAGCATGTCATTAATTGAACTCCATAAAAAGACACTAATGGATTAGAGCGTGGTATGTGCATTGCTCTATTTTAGAGTCGGGTTATTTTGGTTGACAAATTTACCTTGTGCTTCGTACAGACAGACTTAGGATTAGAAGAGGAAAACCAAGCCTCTCGCCAATCAAGGGGACAAAATTTCCACACATGTATAAGGAGTAGGGTGCATGAATTGTCAAATTAAACTGAAGTAAATGTCGCAGAAGCGGAGTATCGTAAGATCATAGAATGTAGCTGGTTGTCACGGCGACTTGCAAAGAGCCACTTGTTCTTGCATGACCTTACTTCCAAACCTTATTCCGCGAGGTCTTTTGAACAGTTTGCACTGCTTGCTATGCCTAAACCTAAATGCCGGTGGAACTATTATAGTCGTGTTACAAAAAGAGCTGTAGTTGCTGCTTGACTTTAAAAATGTATCTAACCCACTTGAAACACTGTCGTAATCACTGTGTGAGGTTGTACTTGGGTCGGTCGACCGTTATCGCACCTGTCGTTAGACCTCTCATTACCTATCAGACGATTTTGTACGTTTTTCCTAGTGTCGTGTATCCTCATCAAATGCGGCTAGTTGGTTTCCACTTTTTAGAACCATGCAAGCGGAATATATGATGTTTTTACTAGATCTTCAGTCATTCTTATTTTTGGGGATTTAATTTCATCACTAGTCAATCGGTTCAGTTCCTGCTTATCATGCAGTTCTATACATTTTGCTTACTCCCAGACGTCTATCGTTGAGACGCAGCACAAGCGTCGGTAGCCCGCTTGGTAGCAGTACTAGCAGTGGCTTGGGAAGTGCTGCCTTCGGAAGCAGTTGGACTAACAGTTCCATACAATCCAGTCGACGGAGCAGTCAGAACACAGGCAATTCAGATTCCAGTGATTTTAGTAGAGGGGATGACAGCGGATGGTCAGCGTCTCTTAGTATGAACGATTCTAGGTACAATCAAATCGCTGCAGGTGTGGTCAGCTCCAAGCATTCATCGTTTTCCGGCTCGAACAAAGGGGAGTTCACATTCGACCAATCATCGCATCTTCATTCACTTTCTCCAGTGCCCACACCCCTCAATTCGAATGATACGAGTAAGTTGTCATGAAAGTTTTGTTCAGTTATTTTGCCCCACTTGTCTGCTACACCAAGTGCTGTTTGCCGAGGCTGCGGCTGACTAGCACAATGTGCGAGGTGGACAGGTGGTGACCTGGTGCAATGAAATACAGTCTAATGTAGGCCAGGTTCACTCTCCGGATTGGAGGCCTCGTGACTAATAAGGTCAGTGGCTAGAGAAGTTAGATGAGATTGCAGGTAATGGAGGTCAGCACAGTAAATGTTGTTGTTTGGTTGACACGGAGCAGTGAAAGCCGTAAGGAAGCTGTCTTGCTGATGACACCCTTGCTTTCACTTATAACTTAGTTGATTGTTTGCAAGGTGTATACAGTTCGTTGCTGAATTTTTGAATATATATGTAGCCATTTTTTTTAGTAGTTAGGTACTTTCCACTACTTCTTCTCTTCCTGGCCAAGGCTTGCTTTTTTCCTCATGGTTGTTTGACAGTCAAGCATCAATAGGAACCACTGGTGTATTGCTGTCCTTGATCATGGTGATGATATTGCTGTCGCATCGTAGCGGATTAAAGTACACGTGGCGTTAGCCTCGGAATAAGTTTTAGCATCTTGTCTAATATTTCTGTGCAATTAAGCTTTTCGTTTAAACGATCAAATCCTATTTTGTTGTGTTCAGATAGGCTGTTATTTAATGTACCATGTTTTTTCATTGGATGGCTGATTTCCTACTTACTTCAAAACATAGTTCAGTTTACCAGTATTTACTTGGGATACGTTTTCAATCATTCTCAGTTTACGCAGTTATACACAGCAATGTTTTGAACGTGAAACTAGGAGGTGAGCGTGCTCTTTGGGACAACACTTAGGCGGGGGCCATTAGCCTCGCTCAATCAGCGCGGATTTGGCTCGGGAGTTCTGTCATTATGGCTCTCGTTCCACTGCGTTTCTTTGTGCATGCACTCACTTCCCCGTATCGATCGTTCGGATAACCTTTGCTGGATGCCGATGTTTCATTCATTTTCGGACGAGTCAACGGTCTCTTTGAAGCAATACCACATCCTGCAGCATCGTAATTATATGGGCCCAGTGCGTTATGAAAAGATCGGTTTTCTTTAATTTGTCTTGTAGTGTCTGATCACGATGATCCTTCCGATCTTTCCTTGAATACTGCTGATGAACTGCGAGATGTGTTTTTAGTTTATCCTTTACTCTCCTACCTTTCCATCATCAGTGCTGACTGGGTGATGATATCTACCCAATCCATTTTTGGTCCAGCCGAGGAAGTTCGAGGTAGCTTAATAGCATCATCGAAGCTTACTGCCAACAGAGTGGTGGCGTGTTTCAACCTCGGTGGCCAGGCGACATACGCAGCCCGGTCTACGAACATTTCAGCGGTCTGTTTACGACGTCTGCTTGAGAGAACGTGGGAAAATCGAACATCCCGTTTTTAATGCATAAGCCCTACTCTAGTCGCATGATCTAAACAGTGCTGGTAGATGCAACAACGTAGTTGAGGGGATTCTGAATCAGATATTGAAAACAAGTCCTTTGACTTCCCGTGAACTACTTCATAAATCACCTGTGAGCCAGCACTTCTACTACCATCGAATACTGTGTGCTTCATGATCTAGAAACTTAACTCTAGAGTTGACGTCACTGAAAAGTCAGCGGCATGTTTGTTCGATTCTACGATAGCTGAACCGGAAACGACTGTTCTGTTGCTGTCGCTCACAACCCCAGTCTGCTCGTCCTTCGAAGCATCAGTTATTTCTATATGGGCAGTCTGTTTAGATTGTAACTCGGCATCATGCTGGTTCACTTCTGCTGGTGTTCGTTAACTAAGGCGAAAGTTATCTACCCTAAGGGAGGTGCACTCAAACAAACTGCCTATCTGAAAGAGTTTCTCCCTCATCGGTAGACGACACAAATGGTCAGAACCATCTAGGCTTTTTACATGAGTAAAGGCAAGGTTCTCAGTCCCAACTGAAAGTGGTACTTTTTCCGTTGCAGGCCAACCGAAACCACATTTCTGGACCAGTCGGTCGATCAATGCGTTGTGTTCTTCAAATTCTCCTTCACTCTGGATTGATAGTATCGTAAATCTTTTTGCAGTAGGTCGTTTTTCTTCAAACCCATTGAAATTGTTATCCTGAAAGACCAATTCACTCTTCCCAGTTGTCCAATTGACACTTCGTACATGCTTCACTTTCACCTTACATCCTGAGATTAGCTATGTGAACATTAACTCTTTTAACCAAGATTTCGTGCACATCCCTGTGTTGAAATCGTGAACTTTTCAGTCACTCACCGACTGTTGATATTTGACATTCAGGCTGCTGGACTCGATAAAGTTATGTTAAGTCGGATCCACATAATCGTATGGTACCTGTAGCAGTGACGAATTGTTCCATTCACCCTACGTGAGGGGACATATAAACGTGCGGCGAGTTTCGAGCTAGAAGCTGAAGCTAGCTATCGCTATCCACTGTCTTGTTCAACAGTGGTTCTTTGACTGAGTCATATTCTGATAACGTTAAATAGTATGTCACTTACGGTGAATGATTAATCCGTTAATCGGCTGTCATTAACCCGAGGTTTATGGTTGTAACTGTTGAATCCAAAGTTACACACTAGTAACGCCACTTAATTTGGAGTTACACACCTCTGGTTTGAACCTCGTTTGTGTCCAAGTGGACTACTCAAAAACCAATTTCAGTGTCATTCAAGCCGACCTGATTGATATCTCTACGTGCATATTGTGGCCCATCTGTACACTGCTCACTTTACCAGCGAGAGGTGAGGCTGCAATTGTGTTATCTTAAAGTTTTCTGCTGTTGTTATCTGGGGGAATTCTCATTCTTACGAATTCAGTAACTGTTTATGAGTGAGCAAGGAACTATTGGATCATTTCAAACCGACTACCACTTGCATTTGATCACAATTTTTCGCATTCATGTGAACAATTCCATTTGCTGCTCTTATCGTTGAATAGACCTCACCAGCGCTGCATATAATGGACCAAATTGCCAGTTGAACGCCGGCCCCCTTGTTGACTCCTGTTAATTTGGTCGCAAACCTAATTTCATAGTCATCACACCTAAGTGCTCAGTCACAATCGCCAGTGACTGGTGTACAAGTTGCACGAATGTTTCTGGAGTTAATGCATACTGGATGTTTGATTTATTCCTGTCTCAAGTTTCGGACTTCTTAGTGCGGTCGAAATCATGACTTCCGGTTGTGTTGGTTCGGTTCAAATCATTTCAGGTTATATTCGTTATACTCATTACCATTCGCAAGGGAATAAACATACAAATGTGTAATTATTATACAGTGATGGATAAAAGAGTGAACACGGACAATTAATACCGACTAACTGACTCGAACCTGATGTGAAAAAACATGACCCTCCTTCGTAACTTGTGGCACTCTCAAAGTTACACAAGCTGAATAGCCAGTCACCCAGAGTGTGTGAAGCAGTTTGTTAGCGTCTTCACTGGTTTACACTCCGTACCGATCGATAACGTGGTTTTTGCTGAATGTTCATTCAGTCAGCCTACATTTCACAAGTCCATCACCACAGTGAACTAGTTCGGACAGTATGCATGTAGAACTTCAAAAACGAGTGGTTCAGTGGTCGCAGGAACGATGCAAGGTGATGATGATTTAGTGTGCAGATATCCGTCTGATTGGAAGGAGTGGGTTTGTCTTTCTCGATTACACCGTCGATAGGTTGATCTCCAGGAGCTTACTGCTGCTAATGTCTATCCGCCAAGACAGAGTATTTCAAGATAATAATATTACTTTGACCGTGTGCCAAAGTGCTGTATGAGAGTTTAAGTCATCTGTTAGAAGAAAAGGGTACCATTTTTATAGTGGATTCATTGTCTTGTTCAATTTTTGTCCAGTTGTTCACGGTACTCGGTGTATAGTGTACAGTAAAGCAGAGAGGTATGCATTGTGTGAAAATCGTCTAATCGAAAAATTAATGCTATTTGACAAAAGTTACCTTGGTGACTGACAACCGGAAGCGAATTCACGTGTGGTAATCTACTGTCAGTTATATTCTTTCCGCGTGAGGTCCGTATTGGTTAACCAATGATTACTGACCTTCTCTTGTCAATGTATGTGTATATGCATGTGTGATTTGAAAGCTGAAAACGGCCCTACCCTTTTTTGTCTAACATTTTGTGGACCCAGTTCGGGTGAATTAAATCGATCGGATAATAACCAGTGTATATTCATTCATTCCTACTGGTTATGGGGTTGACCAGAAGGTGTTGTGCCTCGGGTCTTCGCTTATCTCAAAAATGATATGAAATAGCCGAAAGGAAAAAGCCTTCATCAAAGTGGGAATAAATCAATGAAACAAAATTGGTCAGAATAATTACAGGTAGTATGAATGTAGGCACACCATTTGATGGGACACATTGCCATATCGGATAGCGTTTCTAGTCAATAATGTGAGTGATCACAGGGACTCCAGCCAAACAAGTGACACCTATCCATTTTATTCAGTTGAACAGTCATGATTGTCATATTTCGTGGTTACGTCGTTGCTTGACCATAACGCAGTTTTTTGTGACTATTATGAGTAATGTGTAACCAGCTAATTGCAATACAAGGACGCTACTGCAGATGATATTTTACCAGAGCATGCTTACAGCTAACGATGATGATGATCATGTAGATCCTGGAGATAAGCACTGGCATGTACGAGGCTACGTTGTTTGCAAAGTTGGCACTTAACCCCAGTCTTGTTCCATCCAGGTGATGTTTTAATAAATCCTGTCCTCCGAGGCCATTTGATTTGGGTAACAAATGACCAACTTCCATCGGGTCTTTAATCAATTTAAGTTAGAAAATCAACGGATGAATTCCCGCAATGTTCAATCAGCGACACCGTTGAGTTATCCTTGGTGATCTGCGCACGTGTTGGTTACGTTTCCTCATTGTAAAGGATATCTCCGGTTTTATCTACGGTGAGATACTGGCCATCTTGAACAGATTATCAATCTACCATCTGGACGAGTTCAATGGTCCTGGTATGTGTTCGACATTATTTTGCTTTGAGTCCGCTCGAACGAGTTGACCACTATTAGGCAACCGCGCTCAGGTATACTCAAATTTCGGACTTCTTTGTCGATGTTTGTGTGTTCACGATAGACATGTCTCGATTGGTTGACCTCTAATCATACTTGGATTTTTGTCCCTTCTAAACTAAATCGGATGATATCGAACACAGTGATGGTGAAAATTTTAACCTGTCACAGGAGGCCGGCTGTATTAACTAATTGGTTAATTCGTCGTTCATGCTATTATTTTGGTTGTAATATAGACTGTGAATTGCTATCTGCAAGACAATATCATCCGATGCCATCTCGCCAATCAATTAAACAACCCGTCCACTCCGATGACAATCGTCCAAATTATGAAGTAAACGTACCCCAGAATAATGGTGGACATATGGGTCGGAGACATAGTTCAGTCTCATCCAACGGTCGAAATTGGTCGTTCTGGCCGACTGACTCGTACAAATCCAAAGTGGCTGGTAGCTTGGAATCAGACAAACGTAAAGTTGTCAATCGGAAGGGAAACATTTTTCAGCCTCGCTTGGACTTCAAAGTGTTTGAGGTAAGCGGTGTATACCATTGTGATTTGGAGCACCGCTCATTGTATAGTTGCTCATTCTAGGAGGATGGTTTTTCCGCAAGGCTCGCTAAAGTGGTCATTTAATGAACAGAACAGATCATTTCGATAGAACTAATCTAACACCACAGTTAGACGTCTTTTCAGCGTCGGATGCTGACCAGACTTTCAGCTCATATGGAAAACCTGCTCTGACCGCATATTATATTCAAATTAAAGTCCACCGGTTTTTTCTGTTCACGCTTTCTCGTTGATGCATGTGCACTTGTACACTGACATAATAAGGTTATGGTAAGTATTCAAAATAATGTCTTTCAGTTATCACTCTCATGCAAGCATGACTGACTTAATCTGCCATCAGTACTTCATCCGGGAGAAATAGTTGTTATGAGGCTCGAACCGATAACCTTCCTGCTACGATCCGATGACCGGACGGCCACTGGACCACCAGCCCTGTGAACATTATTTAGAACAGAGAAATTGGTCGAACATCCATTCTGTTGGGTGGACATAATGTGTCCGGTTGTCTGTTTTGCACTGGTAGCAACCGCGAGAGTCTCAAATTCAACTAAGCTAAATATCTCTTACTGTCAACTCTGCTAAATGCAGAAGTCAAGAACTACTACTCCATACACACAAGTCCCAACTGATTTAATAATAAGTGCCCTTTGGTGGCTGCACAAGGAATATTCGTGGCAAAAAAGCCACACTATCTCGGAAACCGTGAAGCATGCACTCTACTTATTCTCAGCTGCGCTTCACCGAGTGTGCTTACCTACAAAATGAAGTACTAACCTTTATCTACCGATCCTTAAGAAGACATAAAACAGTGGAAAACCAAGGAACATTTTTACTGGAGTGTATCATTTCGGAACACAACACTCATGACGTAGCCCGCCGTTGACGGCGGTGCTCGCCTAACCAATTTAGGAAGAACCCACTTGCACCCTAGTGACACAAAACGTTGTAGTTCACGTTAGCACTACAAAGTTTAAAGCATGGGACATGATGAATACGTGTTTAATCTCAGGCGTACCTAGTCGGGTAGAAACCTTAGGAAACCACATAGGAGTTTTGCTACTTGCAGACGCCGCCAGTCCTGAACGATAAAATAATGAGACTGGTGGGTCAAACGCACCACCAGGTAGTGATAAGCTTTTAGAGAATAATAATAGGCTTTTTGATCGTGCGGTTGTAAAATTTCAGATAATGTATAAGGTAGAATATGACTACGACTTCATCGATTTGATGACTGGTCCTCTTCAGTTGTACTCATAAACGCATAACGAGGACGGAGCGTGGTGTTTTATTGTTCTGACGAAACGTCGGTCTTTTCTTAGCTTGGATAATATGATTTCGAAATGACAGACTTGCCTACTATTAGTTCGACCCCACTTGCCCACGTGCGCACGTGTGCACGTGCCCACGTGTGCATGGCGAGCTGGGTGTATGTGACTGAGTAAATCATGACCCTTCGATCAGTTCATTTTCTAACTGTAAATATTCTGTCGGGTCTGTTTGTTACATTTGGTACGGTTATTTTCACTTTGTTCCTCACAACGGAATCGTCATCCACTGATCCCTGAAATTCCCTTTGTTTGCCCACCTGTTGGTTATATCTTTTTTACAATGAACTGCTCAACGCAGTAAACAGACTTACTCGAATCAAATAATTTTCCTCTGGAGTTTCGTCGTTGTTACTTAACCTCACTTGTACTTATGTATCTGCGGCAATGTACATTGTCTGCTTGTTATCCGTTCAGGGAATAGGCGTATGCTCATTTTGAAATGAGCACTCGTAATATTGAGAATTCGAATCCCATTCAGACTATGTCTACAGGTTAAAGGACGAAGCCGTCCTTAGATTTCAGTTTGAGAGTGAGCAGGGTCTCACTTCGCCAGTGAAAGAATATCAGAAACTACATTGAAGATGGCACTCACTGTCGCGATTGATTAAATGATGCAGAGCCTATGATAGTTATGGACAGGACCCTACAAAGCTTGGCAGAACAGTAAAGAGAGATTGTAAAATTTTGGGAAACGTGTGCACTGCGTCGACCAGTTCGACAGTGAAAACTTTGAAGTTTGAGTAAAGATGACTCAGTCACTGAATAGACGTGGAACTAAACAGGGTTTTAATTATCGGATGCAGTAGAACAGAGGGAGAAATGAGAAAGGTAAAAATCAAGCATATATCTGTCTCTGGATCCTTAGTGCTTCCGTTCCTGGTGGTTCGATTGTGCGATTGATCGTGTCCTTCCAAGTACTAGTGTTTTCGACTGTTGCTAACCAGTATGACGAATTGTAACACGTTCATCCAAATCTCGATTGTCTTTCAGACAACCGTTCTAAAGAAGACGCACTACCCTAAGTAGACTACTTTCTTCTGGTCCTGTAGTGTTTCTGTATGAATTTAAAACGTTACTGAGACTATCTCCAGTTACGAGTGCGGACCGTAGTTCCAACCCTAATTCGATTGACCGATTTCCTAAGAGAGGTCATGTCACTACTCAAAATCTGTAAGACAGTCCACACTTACTGAGAACTATTGACCGGTTTCTTAATTCGTTGCGTCTATTGCCGATTGAGTGTATGATAGGATACTGCTGTTGTTTCGTATCTTCATCTGGTTATTGGTCTTGGCTGCGGTGTCTACCAAAATTAGTGGGACGTGTCACCGACCAACTGCACCACGGGTTGACTGAACAACAGCATAATCGTATCAATTTAACAATTCCTGTTTCCCGGTTCTTACTTGTTCGTTGTTATTCTGTTCATATTTTGTGAAAAACCTCGTGCTCTCCAGGAAACAAGTTAAGTAATGTTTTTTGTAGTGAGAATCACAAACATTATCGTCCTGTATTGGCAACAACTCCCGCTCATTTTCAGCCATCCGGCATCATCAATTTCTGCTTAAACTCAACGTCCGTTTTTTCCATGTCTTTATACCTTGATGAATAATGTGCTTTCATTGAATCATCGGCGGCGAACTTCCCATATGTGTATGATGCTTTATTCGGTTGCTTCTCTCTACAAAATGGAGGCAACAACTATCTGTCAGGTCTGAATAAGGACTTGGATGTACTTTCCTTTAGTAATGTTAGCTGACCCGCTAAAGTGCAGGGCGAAAGGTCAACGAACGGTCGGGTTATATCTAAATGTGAACCTGATTGTCACATAAACCCCGGTTGGGTTTATGCATCACCAAATACTAGCGAGCGCCAGCGGGATGAGTCACATCCTATGTGATGAGTCAACCGTGAACACGATAGGGTAACCTTTATGAGGTCATGATGCTGGGTTTGTTCGTGTGTCAAAATAGGGAGAGGCTTTGTGTTGTGAGTTAAGAGCGCCTGTGCCTCTACGTTGTTTCTAAACTCCAGGATGTGTCCAATACTGAAACATGCACACATTCGTGTGCAGACGATTGAAAATTTGCTTTCATCACCAGTTATAGGAGGGAACGTGCTACCATTTCAACGTAAACAAAATCCGAAATGCTGACTACATTGTGTGCAAAGCAAGAATTTCTCAACGGGTGGTTATGTATAAAAGGATTCTTAACATTAAGAGGACGATTTAACCGAATGTGGACCGTTACCAGTGAAAGTTCAATGTAATCGTCTTCTGGTTGACCTAACAGTAATGCACTCTATCGGCACAATCAGGTGACAATCAACTTTCGTCTAAAATCCTTAAAACGGGAATTTGAAATTGCTTGGAAGATATGCCTAGTTTGTAGAAACCATTTATTTTCGAGGTAGAAAACTAGGGGTTTTCAACTACAAACACCATCAAAGCAAGTGACTCTAACAGCCTGTGAAATGCCCTGCTCTGTGTAAAGAGGAAAACTTCTTTATATTACTTGTTCAGACACTTGCCTTGTTGATTGAGGTGGATTGCAAATTAATGAAGAGTAGAGATCATTTGGATCTTGTTATCTATGTTGACTTGAAATTATTACTATTCTAGTTGACACTGGATGTCTTTTACTAAATTAAAAACTAAAATGCTCGATGATTATGCTAATATATTATAACATGTTTTCACAGACCCCTTTGGGAAAGAAACTCGAGTTTCGGTCGTTAGTGATGCATATCCCTATCACAGTCGGGGTTTTGATTGAAGTACCACGTTCATGATTAAATCGTATTGACCATTACACCGTTGACGACTTCATATTAGGCACGATAGATGTGTTGAATGAGGTACACTTTACATCACTCAGAATCCCTTGCTATTCACTGACTGATTACTACGTGTGTTATTAAGATGTATAAGTAATTTAATCTGGTTTGTGGCCAGGTTCAGTAAGTCAACAATTATAAACGAAATATCGAAATGGATATATCTTACTGCCATGTTTCATTGCGGTACATGGTACATGGTACGGTAACATCTGATAACTTTTGATCTGATTGGTCGACTTTTCGTGGTTCGAGTATTCAATACTCCTTACGTCAGAAACACTGGAAACGATACCGTTCTGGTCATTGGAAAAATTAACTGGCTGTTGGATTAAGCGATTCTCATTGTGCATGAGAATTTGCAATGCCGATAAAAGAATAATTTTATAACTTCATTCTATATGTTATCCGAAGAGGGCTGTCAGAGGTTGGGTAGTACTGGGTTTGACAACCTACCCGAAATAATGTGGACTGTCTTGGTAGCTCTTTCCACAATCATTCCATTCATCACATGTGGTCCATAACGATCCAAAAACTGATTTTTTTTATAACTCAGTGCTTTATTGTGTTGTTCGCAATTTCATTTTAAGCCTTCAAACTAAACAGGATAGTTAGTTTATCGTTTTGCACGATAAACAAGGTTATCACTTCAAATTACGAATCGCGTGAGAGTCTTGTTTCCAGTAGTGAAAAGTTCTGAACATTAGAACTCCTCCATTCTTCCCTATGTTTAATAAAAATATTGATCATACAACGAAAAAATCTATCTCATATTATGCAAGTAAGAGTATGTCTTATCCGTTAGTAACCTGTAAACTGTCATGACATCTCATTCATCTTTATAGAGATTGCCACCTCACAAACGAAACGCCTATTTTGTCCACATGGACGATGACAGCTGTACGGGCAACGAGGATACGAGAGCGTTTCTACTCGCTCAACTAACCAACCATCGTGTATCCGAAGTGAACTGTCTGTCATGTCATCAGTTACTCACTGTCTATGATCACTTTCCTGTCATCGATGGCATATTCTTTATAGGTCCTATATGCCATCGTTCTGCAAAAGTCATGGGACTTCGAATCACATGGCACACGAATGCTGTCGCCCCGATTCCAAGCCAAGCTGAAATGCCCGGAGCAAACGTCGATCCAGGTCAATGGGCTTCAAATGAGCAAGGCCAACGGTTGCTGGGTGCAAGTACCCCAGTGGTACCTCCTCCTGGCTGCTTGGGACCGCGACAGCAGGTTAATATTGGCCATTTGTCGGACCAAAACGGCGTTCCTTCAAGACAACATGGTCATTCTGCTCGTCAGGATCGTTATTTACATGCATTATGCATGGACTGTGTAGATGATACGGATAATGCAGATGGAGGAAGGATTCGTTGCCGCACATGCGGTCGTCCTTGGTCAGGTAAGGAGGTTTCTACGTTGAATGAAAGTACCAGTTACCGACGACGTGTTTCGTGTAGCCTCCGCGGAGGAAGCCGTATCTCGTGTTTATTGTTGGCGAGCATGTTGTTCACTACCATAGAAGAAAAGTGCTTAAGACAGCATTCGAAGAGCTTTCCGACTGTCTGATTAGCATTGCCCTTAACTCGGACGGGGTAACTTAGATACCAAATAGCTGAATTTCTTTCGAAAGCGCACAAAGTGACAAGATTGACTTGCAGTATTTAGTACACTGCGCACTTTGTACTTCGTTGGTCAGCCTCATTAATGGATCAGTCCGCTTCCTCTAATCCAGTCTTTTTCCTATGTCTCAGCAAACTGGAAGTGTTGCACACGTACAGCAAAAACATCTGTTCCTCCCATCAAACACGGACTAAGTTGCATGTGTTCTTCGAGGGATTGTTCAAGTTTTTTGGCGATTTTCCGTTTAATCAATTGACTGTTGCTATGTCAATTATCATGGCGACAGTGATGGACATGACCAATATTTTTCCATTGCCGATAGGCGTTCTTAAATATTGATACGCAAATCTTCATGATCGTTTCTCGTGTTCAGTTTAGGAGCAGCTGTGCCCTGCATCCTGACGTTTGTGGATTTTCGGCAACTATACTACGTTGGTCACCTGACGAGAAATGTTTATGAGGTCCGCGAGCATAACGCCGAATCGAGCTGTCTGTCACGTGTTGTGTACTGAACCAGCACTAGAGTATAGAGTGGTTGTCGTTTTTCAGGTCATCAAGCAGGCAAGGTTTGCCACAGAACGCTCAGGTGATTTCGTCTGAAAATGGCCTTGGACTGATATGATCACGTGCGTGTTGGCAATTACTAGTTCAGATTCAATCAAAGCCCGTTTTGTGGAATGTTCCGTGCATGCCCAACCAATACCAGCCAACTATTCGGTTTTACGTTGGGCTCAAGGTCATCATCGAAACCGAATACATCTTCTCATCATTATCATCCAGTGTTTCACATGCAAGTACAAAACATCAAATCACAGAATCTTTAGCAAGCCTACTTACGTCACTTCCCGTCACCACCGCCCGTTCGTTTTGAAATAATCCAACAAGTTTGGGTTTAATTATGAGTCCATCAGTGTGGTCACATTGCGTTGATCTCCTAAACGGGGCAGGTGCCATACAGGATAATATGTGTGACATTTTTGGACTATTCTGATGGGCGGTCGTCGTGATTTCAGACAGTCAGGAAATTATTTCTACCTTCACTGACAGGGTGCGTAACGCTGGTTGCATTTTGAAACTTCCTGAGTGAGATCTCCAAACAAAAGGAGTTATGCCTATCGGCGAGCTCTAAACGACTTAAGAAATCAGCAGATGCCGCCCGTAACTACCTGAGAGACCTATCTCCAGAAGTGAATAGCACAAAACTAAAGCGTTCGTCAACTTTATCTAAGCAAGACAAAAACAGTCCAGTAACAACGTGGCTTAGCTGGACGTCTCTACAAGAGCTATACAAAAAACGCTGCATTATTGTTTTGATTAACGAAGGCTGAGATAGTCATCTTTTTTCATTCATAAACCGGCGTAATGTAACTTAAAGTGGACAAACTGTCGGTTCCTTGGACATTCTATTGGGAGTTGGTGACAGTTAGGGACTGTCAGGGATGTAATCTACACGGTTCTGATGCATTTAGGTGGTGCTAATAAGGACGTAGAAAGGAGGTCAAATACTACATTAAGAAGTCCACCGCTAGGTGGTCACTGGTGGTTTGTGGTGCGTTCACACTTACAGACACGATTGAGCTGGCCTTATCGTAAACAAGATTCCAATAGTCCTATCAACATTGATGCCGTGTTTGTTGTCGTTCATTGCGTCACTTGTGCCAACCTATGTCCCACTTCATAAAAACGTGGATTTTGGTTCACGAAATGTTTACGTTGAACTGAATACCCCATTGTCTCAACCCAACATTAAATTAAAAAAACCTGGAGCATGGTTATCCAGCAGCTATGCGCTGGAGGCTGCCCAAAATGAGACTATTATAATCTCAACTTTATGTTTGATTCTGTTACCAAGATCACGCAAGAGTGCCGTATAGGCGCAGTTAGGTGATCTAGAATGAGCATTCCTAACTAACTGCTTCCGGGAGTGGGTCTTTCAAGATGAACTTATACTTTCATCGCAGCTGTTTTTCCGTCTTTTCTCTTTGGGTTTTCAGCCACATCAGACGCTTCTGCTTTCTACGTTTTAGTTTGGTGTGTATTTTGTGCCAGTATGTTGACCCAAGAAACAAGAGTGCACTTGATTGAAACGGAACTTGAACACTGGGGACTGTTCTTAAAATTTTGTAGCGGCGAGGTGTAGTTGTCTGAAACTTGAGTCGTACACCAGCAAAAGTACAAATACAGTGTTTACTTCTTGTTGTTGTCCCAACTTGTGAAGTATTTTTATGTCATGAGATTTGCACGATATGTGTGACTGCACCATTTAAAAAAATAATACACATGCGAGTATCTTGGAAGCAGAAAATAAATTATACCCATCCTTCTCGTGAATTTAACTCCTAAACGCGTATTGATACACATCATACATAAACTATTTAGAAACACCGGTTGTTTATCGGTCTTGTTATGTTGTAGACCTATTCTCATTCGGTAACATTCTCCACCTGATTAACAGAAATTAAAAATCTTCTGTTGGATTCGCACCACCGACAGAATACAACTTCTATGCTGGACAGTGACGTTGGTAGATTCCATCGTGATTTATTTGGGAAATCCTGTCGGAGCAGTCAGTCCCCTGGATCATTTGATGGATTCTATATGAGAAAGCGGGACGGGTGGGTACCCGAGTCCATATGTGAAATTTCCGAGCTCCCGGCTTGGGTTTGTAGCTCAGCTAGTAAATCGCTTGTCGTGTTTGAGCATGCTGTTTCTGTCGTTGGTTCGAATCCAGCCGAAGCCCAGATATTCCACAATTGGGTCTCATCTAAATCACCAAATCTGCCAATCTACTCATTAGCAATAGAAGTGACATTGTTTAGCCGAATCGTGTATGTTCCAGTTCTGCGAATGCATCATCGCGGACAAGTAATTGATTGTTGCTTATTTTCACTAATTCCTCCTGTTCCCAACCCTGTCGATACCTCAGGCGCTAGACTTCTTCTCGGTGGTTTGTACACGTACGACATCTTCGCTGCTATGCCTTGCTGTTCCGCCCATCTGACGTGCAATTCCTGCGGGCGTGGTTTGAACGACAACGGTTCCAGCGCCGCCAACATGGATTCCACAGCCCGAGGTTCTAACACGTATGTAACTCAGGAATCGGACATTTTGGAAGAATCAGTTTGCCAATCGGATCAGATAGAACAGGGCGAGGTCAGATTAAGGGACAACACACTCCCATTAACTTCGATTGCATTTCCGTTCCCTTTTTTCTCTCAGTACAGCCAACTTGTTACCTGCCCATTCTGTTCGAAAGCTGATTACCATTTTGTGAAGCCATTTGATGTCCACTATGAATGTTTCATACCTGTCTGATATTTTTGTCCTTCTAGTTCGATGGTACTTGACCACTTATTGTATTGTCGACCTATACAACCGTTAGTCTATTTTAAAAGATCAGCATGTTCAGGGATTGCGCTCTATGATTGTGTTATTCTCCCACCTAACCAAACAAAAACCACACCCTCCTTCCTTCTTTCCCCTGTCCAAATTCGTATCCTTAACAATTCCTCAGTTATTATGTTCGAAGGCTCGGACATTTTCGTGTATCTCCCTCAAATCCTTTTGGTACAAACCACTATCACTTTTTAGGCTATTAGTAACCTTAATTTATTTACTATATTTTCAAATTTAAACTCACTCTCAGGATACTTGTGCTTTCGAATTGGTTTCAACTATTGAATCGCATTCTTTCTCTATTATTGTTCTACTGCGCTTCTTCAGGTTAATGTCGTTACAACAGACGACACTATTATGACTATTGCTATTGCTCTTATCAATTTTTATCTTTGAACAGTATGTTCTTTTGACTCGCAGACATGTACGTGTGTGACATTGAAGCGCCAGGTTGTACAAAGTATTCATTAAATTTCGTGTCGACCATTCTCATTCGGTATTTGTGATGCATGTTCGATGGATTCGATGTTATCGATCACCCACGTACACTTTCGATTTCTGTTATTGCTGTCGTCATTTCATATCGTCCTTGGTGCTAAACTGTGAAACTATCCAATTAGTCTCTTCTTTTTTTTGCGGTTTCGTGCTGGAACAATTGGTTTTAGGCAAATATTTGCTGTTTGTTACTTTTCTGTCCTCTTTCACTCTGTGTATCAACTTTCCGTTTTTGCTTTTGCATCAAAAACGCACGATTTCTTATCCTATCTGTGGTAAAGTTTCAGCGAATGATACTAACTTGTACAACTTCTTATTGAATAATTTTAATGACTGTTCGACAATTTGTGAAGTATCCTGTACTTAAGTGTTAGACTAGTGCGGGATTGCGATATGGACAATGGATAACTTAATGTAGAGAAATAAAGGCAATTAGTAGTAGATTGACCACAATAGGTCTTGTTTTTCCTCTGGGGTGGTTTTTTTTAAATACTACTGACGGGGCTATACTGATGTTTTTGAAAGAATTAAGATGATTGAAACAAGGTTGTGATTGCCTTAAACTGATTTTTGTTGATGTTTTACTTGCAATGGATTGTTCGTTTGCATTATATCGATATCTTGATGTCATATGTCTGAGTTTAGACATCCTAACCTTTTGGACCTCCCTCAGTGATCCATCGTGGAATGTATGTTGTGTGAACTTCACAGTAGTTTGTTTCCGGTGATTTCGGAAGTTAACATGTCTAAAAGCGATAATGTCATCTAGATGTTGGAATATCAATTGCTTGGGACACTATTGAATAACGTTATGCTTAATCGAATGCTTGAATCTTGGAAAGTATTAGGGGGTTGTCAATGTAAATTGAACAGTCATAGATGGTCGTAGTCCCATAGACTGCCCAGCCAACCCTTTTCGAATCGAAGCAGTAGATCCAAGTTTCGCTATATGCACTTGAACCAAACAGCTATTGATGGCTCAAATGATGACTGAACTTACTAGTATAACGCGAACGTTTACAGATGATTCTGATACTTAGGTGTGACCAAAACTCTTAATCTTTTCAGGATTTTGGGAACTATTTGGACAAATAAGCAGCAATGGGCTTGCCTGCTTGAAGAATCCTTGTTGTGCGCATCGTAGTTTTACTGGCCATTTATGCACCATTTTCTAATGCCTTTATTGTACCGTGAGGTGACGTTCTTTTGGTTAACAATACACACAGGTAAGAACTACTGTCATACTCAAGAGTTCTTACACTTTTCTGGTGAAATTGCATTCAACCTCATCCATTATGACTTTCTTCCGGTAGACCTTTGTTAGCGGACTGTTTTGTATTCGTTTCGGATTGGATTTGAGGGGATTCCTGACTAACTATGCAGCTATCTGAACCCGTCTGAAATTGATTTGAAATATGCGCTTCGTTTAACTGTTTACTATGTTTTAATAACGAAACCAGAAGACCAGTTTTGCATGATAGTACCATTCCCTATGTTCTCGTCAGTTGACACACATAACAATGATGAACATCAAATATATTTATGCGAATTAACTTCATACATCAAGTCAACGTATACACTGGTCTGTCAGTGATCACTGATTTGATGTATGTACTTAATTCACCTAATTATTCTCGATCTTCATCGCTGTTATGTGTACTACTATTTCGCAAAACCGGCCTTCTGATTTCGTTCATCAAATTCGCAACTAGAGAAGGATGTTTTATGTTTACAATGTAACATGGTCCGGCTTAAAAGGTGTTCTTTGGTTTACAACGGACTATTCAATTCATTGAAATGAAAACGTGCCTTTTTTTCACTTATTGACACTCTGCTGGTCGCAGTATTTGCTATAAATAACTGTTTTCGTTTGTTCACCGTCACATTATTGCAGAATAAAATTCTCAATTGCTTGTAGCTTGATTTGCTTCCTGTGTGGCTCACCTTTTACAGTTAGGAGACGGTTGATGAGAAATTACTTGCAATGTAATCTACTTTCATCTGCAATATAAGTGTCACCACGATGGTAACACTGGAAGTATATGAGAAGAACATTCTCTCGTCAATTTCTAGCAGTTACATACTCGGCTTCTTTCAATTCTTTACCCACCACGCGAAACAATGATTGATGTGAATGCTTACATGGTTTATCAAAACCACTACTGATCTTGAACTGGAGTTCATTCAAACTGCTTTGTTTTCCACGTCAGAATAACGTGCCCAGGCGGGTTGGACCCTTTTATTAGTAAACAATTTCAAGCTTTTCTTTAGCAGTAAATCCACGTTTTTCCCATTCATTCAGCAGAACAACTTTCTGAATATTACTGGTAATCAACAAAGTCTCATTCCCAATGTTGTATCGAGCTACAACGTCACATTTCCTACTGTCTTTTTCCCTGATGACAGCGCACCTCGTGCTGTTAACCACCATTGTGAGTTGATGTGATTCCCTGGTCCTTATCCGTTATGCGGTCTTAGTGCAAACCTACTCTTTTCAACAGTTTTTACAACTCGACGTAGTAACTAACCAGTGTATCACTTCATCTTCAAAACGCCGCTCATATAACGGGATATGAACGAAAACGGTTTATTCGGTGACTTTTCTGTTCATTAATCACAACTGACACCATCGTAATTCCATTCTTTTTACTTAGCCATAACCTATCTTTGTTTGATCACATCAAGTTGAACAGAACGGAGAGAGTGTATTTATACCTATTCTGCTAGTCAGACGTTCATTTTCTGCTCGACCTATCTCTGATTATGCTGGAAACGCATAGATCTGTAAAAGTTTACATAGTGTATAGGGGATGTGGTTCAAACTCTCAAAGTGCAAAATGCTGCTTTAAGACTGGGACGTTCTTACTCCCAGTTTCTTTATTGTGATCTATTCGTTTGAGGTTAGAAACCGGTTCACATTCCTATTACTTCTTCAAGCTGTAATAGTATTGATAAAATATGAAGAAGAATTAATAAGCATACATCAATGTGTGACAATAACCCGATTGCTGATGGGGAGTAATCAAGTTCAGCACTGTAACATACAAGCCGACTGTTTCTTCTCTGATTGTCTGTTACAATTACGGACCAAATTTAGGGCAACGTGGAGACACCGGGGGACAGCATTCTTCTGAAGTCGGGGTTCCTGTAAAAGGAAACAACACGGAACAAACATGAGCCAATGGCCCAGTAAGCCATACACACAACTTGCACAAGCGATAATTAAAACGGCAACGACAACACAGCAGCACGCACCGTCACCAATTCAAATTCAACTCGTGCGCGCCTGCTGGTTTTGGTCGCACATTACAAGCACAATGATTATTGTACGTAGGTAGGAGATTAGGTTCAATTTCTCAGTCGGCTCGGATTATTACCAATGAACAAAAGTGATCCGAACTTTACTGCCTAAACAGTGTTATTCATGCCTGGCGTTTGACATAGCTTATAAAAATCTGGACTTCGGTTGGATTCGAACCAGCGACAGAAACACCATGCCCAAACGCGGCAAGCGCTCTACCAGCTGAGCTACGAAGCCACACCAGAAGCTCAGAAATGTCACATTTGGACCTAGTTACTCACCCAATCAACTGTGTCATATGGAATCCACCAAATGATCCAGCCGATTGACTGCCCAAGTAGGATTTCTCGATCAGTCCACGCTGGAATCCACCAACGCCACCGATGAGCATTGACAATGAATTAGAAGAGATCCATTCGCTGGTTGGAATCCAGCCGAAGTCCAGATTTTTCGCAAATAGATCTCTTCTAAATTAACAAATATGCCAAAACTACTTATCAGTAATTCATAGTTTGTAAAGTTTTCAAGTTATTTCAATGCTTGATTGGGTTGCATATTTTTGACGGACATAACATAATACCGATGAATTATTTACTATCAAGTTTTACTAATCAAAATTTGCGATCACATGACTCGCATTGTAAATCGCACACTATAATGTACCGGAAAAACTATTTTTACGAGGGATTGTAGGGTATCCATGTATTCAAACGCCGAATTTATACTGGGACATCACAAAGAACATATGAACGTGCAGAAAGAGAACTGATAACAACTGAAAACACTTTGAAATGAATTTAGTATCAAAACTTTAATAGCTAATCTCACTCATCACATAATCATATTCACCGAGTACATATATCTGTGCAATTCATGTCATATGGATGAACGGGGGTAAAAATGTATACTTACTTCATGGGGGATAGCAGAATTACGGATTTTATAACCGAAAAGTAAGAGAAATTATTTCCGCATCCTTCTGTTTTATCGAAGATCTGCATTCTTTATCCCCGTGTAAAAGATACGAAAAGAGGGGAGCCGACAATAAGCCCAGGTTTTATAACTCGCACTGAAAATTCTGGATTTAATACTGTAGAAAACAGGTTGAAAAATTCATTTTAAAGCGTCAACTAACGTTATAAAGTATACACATGTAGTGCGTATATATATGTATATATGTATATATATATATCCACATTGATCAGGAAAGGCGCTAGATGGATTGATGAATCATTGTTCAAAAGATTACGGAAAGTTACGAAGAACGTCAAAAAATGAACAAAACATTGAATTTAATCAGGAAATTTGGTTGCCCTTATATTTACTCGAAGATAGATCGTGGAATTTTCCTGGAAAATCAAGTGTAGGTTAATACTGGCTGTTCGAGTATGCAAGAGAATATAACGCATGATGATCAATACACAACTAACAAGTTTTACTCAGTATTTTCTTTGAACAATGAGACGAAGATTCTAGTTCCTTGTTGAGAACACTACGCATTATCTGTCAATATCCGTCGGTAATCACAACAACGTTCCGGAATTTCGGGCCTGTTTTTTTTATTGTGACTATAACATTCACTTTCACATGAGATTCAGGATGAACTGTAATGCATCAATTAGCCATAAACTTTCATACTTCGAATGTTTGACTAATGGACATCGTCAGCCTAGATTATCCAACCAAACAATGTTGATCGTTCATAGGTTGTTTTCTGGTGTTTTTCGGTCATTTTCTACACCAACTGTTCTTGTTTCCTTTTCTGCTTGAAATTATGTGTATACGGAATAAAAACAATCAAAAGACTTTGTGAATGTTGCAACGGAACAGAACACAATTACACAGTAAAGGTCAATAACATAAAATCAATCTCCTACGGTTCACCCTCAAAATCCTTGTGCCTCATATGAACGATACACGTGTGGCATTGAAAACGTACAAAAATGTTGTATAAGCGTGTATCAAACGAGTCAACAAACATGGGTTCTTGCAAAACAGATATTGAAAAATTCAATTGAGTGAAGACCAACCGCGCCCGAAAGACCACAATAACGCATCCACTTGCCTTCAGGTCATAAAGGCAAAAACGACAAAAGCAGGTTCCGACGCTTTTAAATTGTGATGGTATTCAGAAAATGATGCTCATTGTCTTTGTAATTCACCGTCTGAACTCACCGCACTTCCAGTTCATCATGGATTCCAGGATTCACATTCAGGATAGACGCGGCTGATAGTCAGTTGTCAATTCATAAACGTGGCTAGTTTGTGCGATTCAGTCCCGATTGCGCAATTGATGAGAATGTGGCTACTTTCCAGTGGGAGCGCGATTCGGCACAGTCCAATGAATATGTATAATTAATTTCCTTCCGGAATCTTCCCAGTTTTTGGGCCGGATATTATAACCTTAGGTGTAATCGTGTCACTTCTCTTGGCTAAACGAAACTACTTACCGATGAGTAGTGGGGATTTTGATTTTCATATATATTGAACATCACCCATAATTGATCGCAGCTGTCGCATTCCCATAGAGAAAGGTCCTAGTCGAGGGGTTATCGACTGGAGTCAACAGGACAGTTACTGTGTCTCCTCTCGAGGCGATCGGGCAACCTGATCACAACTCACAAGCGAAAGTGGTTAAGCGTTCGCATATGATAATTCGGTCGTGCCTAATGTGAGGTCAATGGTGCAGTGGTAAACAGGGTCGCCTCATGAATGCATGACCGGAGATCTAATCTCGGCCATGGCACGGATATGCACTACTGACGAGCTCTAATGAGAGCGAAACTCGAGTCTAGTGCTTCTTTTCGAGGGGGGTCGACTGGAAAGTCTATGGGCATGCAACATTTGCGATCAATTGTGGGTGATGTTCAGTCTACATGAAAACATTTTGTTGATTTGACTGTGATGCTTAAATTGGAAACCGAACTGATAGTGGTGTCGTCTGGGTGCGATAGGTCAGAAAACTAATTTCGTGCTCACGATACTGTTACCTTCATAGTCGACGACACCACAGCACCATCACTCGACTGAACGCACGCCTGTTGCTGTTCTCTTCTTCCCTGGTTGATGTCGGCGAGTCCATCAGCCAGCTTAACAAACAAAATGCCCACATAAGATGGTGCACCAGTCCCATCACAGCGTGATAAGTTAGAGTCTGACCCACGCCTATTCACACGGTAATAAGGGCTTTAGACTGAAATAAAAACTGCTTTATACCACATAAAAACTAATGATTACTACCGTTATATAGTGGATTTTGAACAACAATGTACGCATCTCTGTTCAAGTGAAGCACAAGTGATGATACCAAAATTATCCAACTGATGTGCAAATAGGTGAATGTGAAAACAAGCTGTCTGTCAATTGTGGGACGCTGCATAGTTAGCAACACTGAAAAGTTGACAAACTGAACAAGCAAGCGCTGAATAGCCAGTCATAAAATCAAAAGTTATTTGTTCCGTACGTAACAGACGGATTTTCGAATAGAAAAAAAATACAAGAAAAAATAATAAGAAAAAGAAATTAAGATGAACAGTCAGTCTCATGAAATCAAAAGCTCTTCAGGGCACAGGGGTG
>JTDE01000198.1:303692-317715 GCA_014338405.1 Paragonimus skrjabini miyazakii | reverse complement strand
CACAACTTTTGTTCAATTTCGTCATAGACGAGATAATGGAGGACTGTCTGCGATAATCAAATGATGTCGGCGTGAACCTCGTAGCTGGTGAAAGACTGACTGATCTTGCTCATGCTTACCACAAAGTGTTGTCGTTTGACAATTTTCGAGCAACACGAACAACACTGGATGGTATTCTGCGTTCTGCCAAATACTTCGGAATCCACTTTGCAGCCTCAAATTGCAAAGTGCTTTTGAAAGATTGTTGTGACTACGTAGATCTAATGTTAGATAACGGAGCCATGGAGGTTATTGACCGATTTGTGTATTTAGGAATTTGCATCAGCGGTGGCGGCGGAGGTTTAGGGAATGAAGTAGAAGCGCGTACTTCCAAGACTAGGTCGGTGTTCGCTAATATGAGCCACCTATGGTGACAGGGATGTATTTCTCCGAAGCTTAATGGTCGCGTATATCAGACAACAGTGAGGGCTGTATTACTTTACAGTAGGGCAACGTGGCCGCTTAGGGCAGAGGACGTGAACCGTCTTCAGGTATTTGACCACCGGTGTCCGCGTTCAATCACTCGTATCGGGTGGCACCAGCGAGTAAGCAACGGGGAGGTTAGGAAGTGGGTGTTTGGCACTGATTGTCAGATGAGTTCTTTTGTTCAGTCACTACATTTGCACAGGCTCAGATAGTTAGGTCATGTACTGAGAATGCCAGTTAGTCGTTTGCCACGTTTGTGGACGCTGCGGTCGACTGGCGCAAGGTGCGAGGTGGGGAGATGATGACCTGGCGTAGACGAATGGAATCGTTCACGAAGGGGTTGTTCACTGAGTAGATCGGGTTATTCTTCCGGGCTGGGGCCCTCGCGACTAACAGATTCGGTGGCTGTAGACGTTGGATGAGATGGTGGCTAATCGAACTCGGTAGCGTGAATGTTGTTGTTTGGCCGAGTTGTTTGTGAAGTGAGTGTATTTAATGATGTGGGGCAGTGAAAGCCGTAAGGAAGCTGTTTTGCTGATGACGCCTTACTTTCACTTACAGTTCGGTTTGTTTGCAAGGTGTAGGCGTATTGATGTTGTATGTTTGATTACGGACGTAGTTATTTTTTAATAGTTAGGTCCCCTTCCCCCCCTTCTTTTTTCCTTCTTTCTTCTTATGTAGGTTCTTTTTCTTTCATGGTTGTGTGGCAGTTAAGCGACAGTGTGTACCACTGATGTATTACTGTCTATGATGTTGGTGATGAATACGGTTCATATTTCAAACCAGTTCTATCTTAATCTGTAGACTTATTGATGGAAGCCGAATTCTGACTGTCGATTGGAATGGACAGGTAGATTGATGAGATGATTTCGCCACAGGAAGTTGATGATGATGAATATTTCACCGTTGGCATGGATATTTCAATACTACTGTATGATTGTTACTCAATTCGTATTTAGTCAACTGGAAAGAATGAGTTGGTTTTATCGGATCACACATTAAACGTTCTTCTAGGCATGCGAGAGCGTTTGCTATCAATGTTGTTTGCTTCGACTGATGGGATATCTCGGGATGGCAATCCTGTGACCAGCCATTACTGCCGCTCATGGCAATTTAGGTCATCTCACAGCGAAAACTACTCTTATCAGAACAAATCTGTGTTGGTCACATTGTTTGTCTGTGTTCACTTGTGTACGGCGCTTAGCACATTGTGCCCAGCTCTTCGTAACGCTGGGATGTGATCGGTTCATGTGAAATTGCCTAACCGAACAATGTTATTTAACGAGTATCACTCGACTAACGATGCCGAAAAGGCACTGCTCGTGTGCAGAAGTACAGTCAGTTGACAGGGCAAACCGTACTCTTTCATATCGGTTTGCGGTGAGCTTATCGATGGTAGTTGAGCCTGCCTATATATGTTGTCCACCGGCGTGCAAAGTATTTACATGATCTGTCGGGATTATGAACCGGAAACCACCCTGTCCATTTTTTATGTCCAAGAAAAAATATACTGACAAGATCGTAACGCAAATGGTTTATTCAACGCGATCTTAATATGTTGAACTAATTTGTTTACATCTTTATCAGTCAAGTGCATTGCTAAACTGAAATTTTAGAAATTGGTGTGCACATTCGGGATTACGAGCTTTTTCTGTGGTTTGTGTGTGAATGCAAAGGACTATAAATTACCGACTAGATGTAGAGCCCGTGGTTTTGTCTTTCGTCGTTTGTCGCCTGTTTTGTTGTGTTGTAGCTCGGTGCACACAATGAAGTTCAATTGATTCTTCATAATTAGTTGGTGACATTTTAGTTAAATCGTAAAAATTAAACTTATGTGCACCAAAATTTGGTAATTTGGGATATCTTATAAACAGTTTGGTAGTAATTAGGACTAATTGGTTAGTAAATGCGGATAACGTAGCCCTACATGTAATTGTGTGTAGAGTCTTAAAATGTTCACTATGTTGCATACGTTTTATTGTTGCGCTGGATTAGCTCTTTCCTGTGTATCAATGACTCTTCAGCACTAGCCGGTCTCGGTGGTCACGCGCTGTGTTGTGCTGGTTCCGTTTGTTCCATTCATCTTGTGTTTGCCTTCACAAACGGTGTTTGTCCGGTCGTTCTCCAATTCGACGAAGTGTAAACGATTTGCTGATGTCAGAATAACGGAATATAATTCGGTGCTCATGTATTGTATGGGATTAATCCATCTGCTTATGCACTGCCTGGAATAGTGGAAATGTACTGCTTGACACCGAACTGAGAGTTGAAAACTCCTGTGCGTTTGGTGTCACCTTAGTTAAGTAAACAATACTGTGTACATAATGCCAACATATTTTAAACTAACACACATGTGACCCACCCCTTTTTCTTCGTTAAGCGCATAACTGATCGATTCATATAAAGTTTCCTTCCATCTCACCCTGCCACTGTTTTCTCATGCTCAGTCTGCTCACGTTATTTCTATTCGGTGGTTCACCGATACACTTATTGACGTTGAACCCCAGTTAGCCAGTTGAAAGCTTACACAACAATTTATGCACACTCCATTTGTGAAGTGTGGAAAGGAAATCTTTTCGCGACTTGTGTTCTATCAACATTTATTCTTAACGTTCTTTGGTACAAATCACCTCGGTCCGTTCTCATACTGCTTCAATTCATTTGTCCTCTTTCGATTGTCATTCGGTCTGCTTCATTGTGTATTGTTCATTGTGAATGCTGTTAGTTGGAAGTAACTACAAGACGATCAGGCGATGAGGTGATCACAGACTGTGAAAGCTTTGATCGTCTCGTTGAGTAAGGTTTTAGGTGCCGTTTATCCGATGAGTGTGTTCGCGGTCATTCAAATCGCTGGTTGGAAGCACTGATATATCAGTGCGTCATAAATCAATGGCAAGCGTCTATCCACAAGGTTGTTCGTGCGTCTTGTTCTCTTCATTGAAGCTTTTTACTTGTTTCTCTTTCTCTCCCCATACTTTCCCTTGTGCGTATTTGCTTATTTATTGCTCTGCTTCTTCATGGAGGTTTATCAGGACCAGCAACAGCCCGAACCATAAGGTATGATTTGAAGCTGAAGATAATGATAGCAATGATAATGATGGTGTAGGTTTGCCAATCAGGCTTTATGATCAATCACAGTAAGCCCCGGTTGAAACTTCGGGTGATACTCGTCATAGGGAGACATAAAATGTAATTAGTCGATTTACTAACCTATTAGACAACCACGTGGATGTTCTAATCATCCCTTATTATCAGATCAAAATACAGATCGCCCGTGTAGGAACCTATTTAGACGTTTGTAAACGGTTGTTCCCAATGGTTGTCAACGAGACTATTTACAACCGCCTCGCTCCTGTTTAGTCTGATTAGATTCACACACGTTGTGAACTGGACGCTGTGAGCAAATATCAGTATGTCAGTCCAAACGCTCATTTACTAGACAACCGGGATGTGGTCTTCGGAGTTGTTGGAAGGTATGTGAGTTACAATTCTTAGCTTTTGCACTTCCTTCGTGGGCTGTGGTGAGTGTTAGCTTACCTGAAGGCGAGTTAGAAATGGATGGCCAATTTTACCGTGAGCAAAGGTAAGTAATTCACATACATTCTCGCGACCCCGTGTTTTAATGAATAAGCGTATCGATTACCATTCTGCCACTTGTTCCTGAACCGTTGGCTCGCTTGTTCAACATGCTTGTTACTGGTGGGACTCAATTTTGTTTACCACTTCGCTGGTGGTCACTGGGACCAACTGTTTATAAACTTCTCTTAACCCCTTCTAGATGCTATCTTTTAGTTAAGCCACAAAGGGTCGGTAAATTCCTGCTTGAAAAAATAAGATTCAACAGTTTAGGAAATCTAGATATTCAAGCTGTTATATTCCGTTTTGTTGGTAGATCGTGGCATAATCCGGACAAAATAATGGAGATATGATTGGATACTCCTTGTGAGTATATAGCTTGATACCGAAGACTTGACAGTAATCGTACTTTCTATTACATAACTGTGTAAATCTCCAACATCTTTTTTATGTATCGAAGTGACCGATATTAAAAGTTTACTCCCTGACCCAGTGTTTTTGTCTCCTCATTCTTGACAGACTACTTCAACGTCAGGACCTTTGTCTTCTTCCAGTTCTGGAGGCGGTTCAACTTGTGCCGGGAATTCCGCGCGTGAATCCTCCAGCAGTCCTAATTACAAAAAGCTGATTGAAGCCGTTTTAGACGCAAAAAAATCGGCGCTTCTACGTTCCCCATCTGTCATGGCTTATTTGGAATCACAACAACGCTCGCTTGCCGAATTCAAACGCAGAACGGAATTATTTTGTGTAGATGGGAAGAAGTAACACGCATTTTGTTCTATTTTTGTATATTCAATTTTGTATGCATTTATTTTCTACTCCTGTTTTTTTTACACACTGTATTAGATTATTTTCATTAAGTAAATTTTGACAACCTCTTCCAAACACCCAGCATTTTGATTCTTATTTGTTTTTACCTTTCAAGTTGAAGATCGCTCACATTCGACCACAGCCTTCGTATTCAAATAGAATTTTCAGCTTATCTGTTTCGATAAGAAGCACTAGACTCGAGTTTCTTTCTTGTTAAAACTCACCGGTAATGTGTATCTTTGCTGTGGCAGGATTTGAACTCCGGCCACGTTTTCCTGAGGCTACCATGTTGATCACCACATCTTTGTCCTCACATTAGGCACGATCGAATTATTGTATCTGAACGCTCTACCACTTTCACTTGTAGGCAATGATCAGGTTGTTCGATTGTCTCGATAGAAGACACAGTAACTGTCTTGTTAGCTCCAATCGATAACTCCGCGATTAGTTTTCCGAGACAGGTCGAAATCTCCGATCTCCTTAGACCTGCTAGGTGTTATTTTAGATCACTGAGTTGTTGGGGATTTGATTAATTTCAAGTTGAACGTCACTCACAAACATGCTTAATATGAGGTCAATGGCGTAGTGGTCAGCAGGGTTGCCTCATGAAGACGTGACTGAAGTTCTAGTTCATGGCAAGGATATGCACTACTGACGAGCTCCAACAAGACCGAGACTCAAGTCTGGTGCTGTTCGTAAGAAGCTAGCTGGAAAGTGTTTCTGAGTGCGATAGCTGGGTTCAAATGTGAACTGTGTCTAACTTTAAATTAACCATATCCCCGGCTATTTATCGGTGATCTTTTCACATTTATTTGCTTGGGAGACATTGAATGGCGTGCTTGACGAAGAGGTTGCAAGCCGAGCTAAACGTTTTATCTCCAAGACAAAATGTGTTTTCTCAGATGAACAAACGGTACTGTTTACGCTCATACGAATTAGTGAGATTAGTGTGTATTGCCTCATCTACTAGAACGAGTTTCATACACCTGTGAAAACCATAACGGATCACATAATTGGCTCTGAACTATTGTTTGATCGATTTACACTCACTGTCAAACTGTCGCTTCCTAAGGTGAGAGGTACCCTTTTCGGGAGTATGCTACTTCACCAGAAAGAGTACGACACAGGCCGACAACTACGTCACGTACACATTGGCCAAGTCTGTAACGTACGCGTCAGATGGACTTGGTTTCTTACTTCAGAGGGGGAGGGGTTCGTCCACGGATTCCCGAGCACTTGGTGCTATTAGCCGTATCAACGAATAAGCATCGATGTTCTAGGGAACGAGTGTTCTATAAGTATCGGATTTGTTTAGTCGTCCAGTTTTTTAGGATTTATAAACGGTTGGGTCATGCATTGGAGATAATCGCCAACTGTCTGCGACGTCGGGTACCTTGACGAAACAATAACAAATGCGATGGAAAACCGTTGGTTTGATGCAAAGGAATGTCTATTTCAGACTACGTTAACAGTACGTCCACGTAGGCTTTTCAGAATTGAATATTACCTGCAACGGTTGGTGTGCGTAGTGTTGTTGGGAGTGTTTGGTATTTTTTTTACTGTGGTGATGTTTTCGAGTAAAGTGTTTTGTGCGAAATTGAACTCAGCTTCCTTCTCTTAAGGATGGCTTTTCGGTCTCGAGTTTAGCATACTCTTCGGAATGGCTTGACGGTACTCGGGCTAACTCCCAATCATACAACGGCAGCTCCGGGCATCTCTGTTATGCCAAAGTTTCTATTTCACAGAGCGTGTGCTGTCCAGATGCTGCCAGGCTACCCAAATCTGGCAGTCGCAACAGTTCACTTCTGTGTTTTGGCAATCGCCACCTCGCTGCCTCGCACACTATTTTTTGCCTTGATTTGGGCAACTAGACACTTCAATCTTTCATTTGTCACCCGGTTGTAGCAAGCACGTTATCGGGAGTGAACCCGATTTCTCTCGTGTACGCCCACACTGCCTACGTACCGGATCGGTATGAGTAGCAACCGACATTTTGTTAAGGCTCACTACCGGTACATGGTTGCATGATGTCTGCGGTTGCTATTCAGTTATCCGTTTTACGCAACATGACATACCGTACAGCGTCGTACGTACGTTATTGAATTCCACCTGGGTACTACCACCCGGTACATAACTATCGTTTTACTAACAGGTTTTGCGGGTATTAATTCTTATGTTCGCCGTAAGCCTACTTGATTACCGTTTTTGTGATTATGACAACCTGTTGGGCTTTCGGTTTCACGTAATGACAACTACCGGTCACTCTCCTGTGTAAAACCTGACGCTATGTGAAAGAAAATGAATATGGATTGATGTGTCTGTGAGATGGCTGTTCAGTAGTTGCTCAACTAGATTGGTTCAGAAGGCGTGATTTAAAATCCAGAAATAAATCACCTACTGCTTGCTATGGTGATCATCGACCCGGACGTCGGCTAGAGTCAAATGAGATAACTTAGATGTCGAATTGAGCTACTTACGAGCATTTGCTTTGACTTCGTGTTCGTACTCTTGGTCATTCGGTCTCCCGCCATTCTCTTCATTTACGCGCTAGATAATATGCTGGAAGGAGCACATAGGTTATGTATGTATATTATATATTCAACGTGAAAGAACCGCGTGAAGTGCTGAATATGCTGCAGTGTGGGAGAAGAGAAGGTGGATTGTTTAAGGTAAAAAAATGAGGGGTGTAAAATGAGGAGAACCTTACGCTGACGCGCACAGATTCGCAACGTTAGCGCCATCGACTTCTATTCTTCGCCATATCAAACAGCTTCCTCAATCGAAGGTGTCCTTCAGATCCTGGCCAGGAGACCAAGCTAGCTTCAATGACAGTTTCTTAATACTCCCAACCCGAGTCATACGTTGGCCATCAGGCTGCCCCTTCCAGCCTAACCCGTCACCCACAAACAAGGCACGGTTTGACCAGCGACGAGTTGACCTTCGTAAGTTGTGGCCAAGCCAACGCAATCCTCGGGACAAGGTCATCATCTTCCAGAGTTAACAAGGTCTGTCCGTCTCGAAACCAGTTTGATGAATAGCGTCATTGCTGACGCGGTGTTCTCACCACACGCCACTAATATTTCGGGGACACCGATGGTCAATGATGAGCACGGTGAACATCCTACACACGGACGGGCGTAGTTTTATGGCCGTTCAAGACCGCTCAAACAGTGACTGTATTCTCAGCTATTCATTGAAAGGTAAATGTCATGTTAGCGTCATAGATGGCGTGAATTGTCAAATCGGGACGTTCCGAGGATCTCGGAGTGAAATTTGCCACGGAGTGAGTTAACTGATGTTGGGACTGCGGACGACATTAGTTCTGTTGGCGAATTATAAGTAATGTTGAATGGGTGAAATAATACGACTGGTTCGCAGAGTGTAATGTACCTGTGCAAACTTGAGTTAGTCCTGATCCATTGTTGTTATTGCAGGCAGACCGGTTGAAGTTTCCCGACTCACTTACCTGGATATTATCATCTCAGCCTGTAACAGTGCTGATGAGGTATCTGTGCGAACAGCGGATAACGGATAGAATGCGGTGCATTCGCAACCTTTCATCGTTTGTGAAGACCTGACATGAAAATTAAAAATGCACCTACTCGTTCAGTCTTGCTGCACCTATCAGTGGCCTGACTCATTCGACCGGAAGGTGTACATAACCTCGGTTTCTGACACCGTTTTCTCCATCAGTTTGTATAAAATGAACTGATTGTGTGAGTGCTGCGACAGTCCGTCGACACTTATTTGTGGGATATACAATTTCGCTGCCGATAGCCGAGTTGAAAATACATGGTTCACGCTAGTTGGATCATGTGCTTCATATGTCGACGAGGCGCCTGCAGCACTGTGCATTAGTTACTGTATCCGCTGACAGTTAGTGGAAAGAGCGAGATGTCCGGACGCTAATGCGGTCACCGGCTGTATAAACTTTGACCGCTACATTGAGCAAGGTTGGCAGGTGGTACCTGTCAGGTTGAGGAATTCGCGACCATCCACTTCACTGTTTGGATGTGCTGTCAGTGAGGTTGGCTTTCTCTTTTTGTGTTTTCGTTATTTTCGCCTATTTTTCGTCTACATATTTAACTCGTCATTTAACAGATTGCTGTCAAGCTTAACAGCATCTCGAGCCATTGCACCTATAGGTACGGCTCATTGTTGAAAATGCTTGTGTGTATAGTTCAGGAGACAGAACACATGCCGTATGGGTGCACGCGTCTGCTATTGCTTGTTGAGTTCCAGTCTGTCTTTTTTCCCCCATTTTGCTGGGTTGCTCATAAAAAAAGGCGTTGCTGCCTAAAGTATGTACTCGGACCTGGGTAATAATGCCAGTGCTCAGTGCAAGTCAAATAGGGTTATTTGGTGAGATGACACTATTAGGGAGGTGTGTACAATTCAACGTAGTATCAAATGATGCAAATGCTACCAGACTAATCTGCCATGACATTTGAATTAGATAAAACACTACTACTGCCATTGTCTGTGGTGTGTTATGCAAACGAAGTTGCTTTTATATTCTTATCTCTGTGCTGTTCCATTACAGTGTTTAAGATCAGGTCTGTCTGAAAAAGATGCACTGAAGCATATTCGTTCGCCATACCCTTTTAAAATGTTATCAAATGTATACACAGGTACTCTGATGCGAACTCTATTTTCAATGGCAATCTGGTTTCCAACAGATTCAACTTTACGCTTTATTCTACAGCTGTTGAGTCCATCCTTGAACAGTCGCGATCACCCGTTGCTTACTTCACAGTAATTTTTCCACAACTTACTGCGATGTTTTTGTGTGAAACTGCGAAAGTGGTAGAACTTTCACGTATGATAGTTCAGTCGTGCCCAATATGAGGTCAGTGGTGCAGTAGTGAACACGGTTGCCTCATGAAAGCGTGGCCGGAGTTCTAGTCTCAGTCGTGGTAAGGATATGCACTACTGACGAGCTCTAATGAGAGCGAACCTCGAGTCTAGTGGTTCTCTTCGAAAAGGCTCGACTGGGAAGTCTATGGGAATGCGACAGCTGCGATCAATTGTGGGTGATGTTTAGTCTATATGAAATATATCTAACAAGAAGGCATTACCAACTTCAGAAATTTTGACCACTATCAACTGGCGGTGGACTGATGATGAGCCCTTGATAACAATTTGATGACATTTTCGAGTGGTATAGCCTCTTCTCTTCCTTAGCACCGAGTACATGCTGTTTGTAGGAATCAGGGTGCATATCTACCCATGTCATCTGTTTACTTACATCCTCATTCACTTACAACAATGCTACACTACCGTTATTGTTAATCTCCTGCATTGTTTGCAATAAGACATGTTGATAGGTATCTTGGTAAGTGGCGACGAGCTATCTCATTGCTAATATCAATAAAATCAACGTAGTGGAAAATACCCAGTCAGTCACACACATGACTTGAATGAGCCAATCAGCAGACACCACATTTTCCAACAATGCACGGGTGGAGAATGATGCTTATAGCATGATGACACTGTTGCGTAGGGTATCATTAAGGGCGCCTAACTTACTTGATTTTATTGAGTCCTGCGTTGTTATATCAAAAGTTGACATTAATGGCCTGATTGAACCATTAGAAGGCGATGGTAGGGTTTGGGTTTGGGTTTATCACCACACGAAGGGTGGGCGCCTGATGTTTACATCTAATTTTATCTGTCTTTTAAGCAATATATGTGTACAGTCTGATTGGATGACATCCAATTTTGGTTATTACTTCCCCCAGAACATAGAAAAGGTAACGACCAAAGTTTTTCGAACAAAATGCATCTTCACTGTACACAATTGGTATATCTAACAGCCAAGCTGTAGTGAGTTGGAAGCAGAACAAAAATCACTATATTTTGCACATATTCTAATGGTTTATCATGCTCTAACCTAGCGGAGTCGCTATTTCTGTCCCTATTATCACTGAGTTGTCAACAGGGATTCTCTAGTGAGTGTTACTTGGAGCATTAAAAATAAGGTTCGGAATCTTTGATCTTATGGAATAGTGCTTAATTATACAACGGGTTTTGTCTTCGCCGGCAGGCTGTATAGAATTTCACAGGGTATATTTACAAGGAGGCAACTGCTGACAGTGAAAGCGAAAAGTGGGCCACTTTTTTTGGGAAAACTCTGTCGGCTTTGTTCGCGGTGGATATCTCTGTACGGTCGGAAAACCGTGGCGTCTAGAGCGATTTCTCTTGCCGTTTCTTGTGCTTCCCCTTTAAAATACCCACCTTGTTTGCAAACCACTTCACTTTGTCCACCACCTCTTCTTGCATCAGTTTGAAACACATAGCGAACACAGACAGTCCGATTGCCACGTAGAGAGAGATGATCACCATCTTTTCTTTCGTATTTTCTGAGTCGATTTTCGTACCTGTGAGTTGAAAAATAAAACACGAAAGTATGACGACCAGAGTCCGATGTGTATCGTTCATATGGATCGTACAAGAAAAATGTTTTCTCCCAAGATTTCGTTGTGCGTGCGTGTCGTTATCAATTAAAGTGGACTTGAACTATTTTGTCAGGCTGAAAAAGTTTTATGGCCTGTTTTAGTACTGGGAGTAACCACTTGTGCTATAGAATTTGCAGTTAAGCTGGACGGGAAATTGAAATTTTTATATCAAAAGAGAATTACTATATTTGGTACAAGTTTTCTTATTTAGTAATTTACGTGCGCACTATTTACACTCTTTCAATACTCATTCTGTAATCGACACTCCATAGCTGTCTTGTTATTAGTTTGCACACGGTAGGTAGTGTACTATATCGTCACCCACACAAACTTGGCTCAGATTCTTCCCCATAGTCAACTATGGCTAAAAGACAATCCGAAGGTCAACCCTCAGAGAGAATGCTTCTATGCTCCGGCATTGGTGTTATTTTTCTACGTGTGGCACTGGTAAGTTATCGATCTGTTCATGCAATAAACTCACCTGGCACGATATCTCCAAAACCGATGGTCGATAGTGTGATGAAACAAAAATACGACCATTTCAAGTAGTCTTTATCTTCCCAAATGGAGAACACGATTGACCCAATCAGAATATAAGTAGCCATGATAAGGAGTGAAAGACTGATTGGAACGGTGACCTTTGAAATATCCTCTTCCTCACTGAATCCTTCACCAAAAGTGAACAGTGATAAATCCTCCTCTGTTCGTGCGCTTTCCTGTTGAGAATAATAGCTCAGTTGTACGTTTACGTCACTGTTCAAATCTCCTCTGGAAGAAACAATCGATAAGCGCGACTTGCCATGGCCTAGGGCTTTCTCAACTGATTCGTCCTTCAGTATTTCTATAGCCAGTGGATTCGGTATAACTGTAGAATGTATTAAGCTTTTCAAGTGTTCGGTCTGGAAACTACGTGAACTTTTTAAGGGTGGAAATGGAATATTGCTAGATGCAGTTGCTCCTAGAGTTAAATGATGAGAATTGATGTTCAGCTGTGGTTCTCTCTCTTTGTTCTGATACGGAATATTGCTAGAAATAAGCTTCAGTTCTGACGTCTCAACTTGTGGTTGTTTTGTTATACTGCTCATAACCTTTTTTCGTAGCTCCATTCCATCTTCTGGCACCGAGAACAGTGTTTGAGTGTCTGTTTGTTTCACATTCGGGAAATCGATCTTGGATGGTAAATTCACGTCATATTGTTGGAGCGCATTCCGTTCGCTGTCCTTTCCGTAATTCACGCCGGCACTGGTGACCTGTGGAGATATTGTCTTTCTGGATTTATGTGCAGCCGAAGGTCGCTTGGGAATCACGAGGTCATCGGTATTGTTTGACCAGGCGTTATTTCGCATCCATTTTAGAACCGATCCCGTTCCGTTTTTATACTCTATCGCGCTCTGTTTGTTAACACTGGCACTTCGATTTTTTGGTCTGTTATCAGATTGACCTGTGTGCTGTACAACTTTACCTCTTTCCATCGTAGTTATTTGCCTTGGTGTTGCAGTATGCGTTTTCTTATGTGAATCGACGTATCCCAACCTGGCTAACTCGGTTTCATCATCTATGGAACGCACCTCCAACTCTAGGTCGATATCCTTCCAGCAAATGAGCGGTATGCCCGTATCATTGGTTACCTCACTATCTAACGATATTGTTTCTATCGTTCTATCTGGTGGACTTTCCAGTACATGCCTTTTTTCTCGCGTTTTATGTCCTCCGTTCAGATTGCCGTAGGACAAGGCATTTTGCAATCGGTTGTATTCCGATCGAGCTTGTTCCTTTACTTTTTGAGCTATCCGTCGCTTATGACGTCGTTGCCTTTGAGCCGATCGTAAATAACGGGCTGCCAGATAAAATTTCCTGTGCTGCCCGTCGAAAGTAAAGTATCTAGTTTGTTGTGATGGAAACTGTTTCATGTCTGCCCTGGACCCTAGTGGTAGTGTCATTGTGACCGAAGTGGGCTCGAGTGCAATCTGTGATTGTATGGCTGAAGTGAATGCCGAGTCTGGTCTTTGCCCAAGTATGGCTTGATGATCACTCTTGCCTTGGAAGCTAGTTGAAAATAAGGTTTCTCTGCTCATATATTGGCCATCCTCAATCCTGGCAGCGGTTGTGTGGGGTCCAATTTGAATCAATCCCTTCGGATCCGCCAGTGTCGAGGCATTCAAATTTTGAAGCAAAATGGGTATACCTCCGGCTCCTAATGGAATGGAATCTGTAATGTTGTTCGATCTGATATGTTTGCTTACAGCAGCCTTGTTTTGAATTATGAGAGGCTCTGCAGGAAATATAAACCCTTGTGTTATTTGATGTACCCATCGAGTGAGAGGCTGAACGAGACCGTTTAAATTCGTCGTAGTGCGCTGTGGGAGAGGGTTTAAAAAGTAAACATGGTTATCGTCATTGCGAAAAAGTGTTACAAACTGTGGAATTCAAGTTTATTGAATGGTGTTTATGTGGCATACAGTGCGTTTCAATAGTCGTTTGCGTTTTTGAGAACCACCACGTTTCGCACTCATGCTGTTGTCACAAAGCGTTTCGGACTTCGGACGAACTCGCTTGATGTTTCGACATAAGAGAGTGTTTCAGTCGAGCTCTTCCGAAGTCCGAGACTTCTCATAATAACCTTGCCTATTCATTTCAATAAACGTAAATGACTAATGAACTATGGAAGGCTACTCACTTAGGTTGGTTATTACCGATTATTAATGGTGATAATA
>JTDE01000198.1:284307-303592 GCA_014338405.1 Paragonimus skrjabini miyazakii | reverse complement strand
TTCAGGCTGCGGTCAAATAGGAAGGATGTTCAGCCTGAAATTAATCAAATTCGCGACTACTCACTAGTAACTTAACATCCCCCTGATTGTGGATACTGGTACTCTTCTGTGATCGGTTACACCGTAGCTTAATTACAATACTCAAACACATTGGCATGACAATTTAGACTGTGCTACGTTTGTGTTAATTGTATTGGTGTACATGATGATCGTAACTGTCCACCGATGATGAACTGAAAGCTAATCTGTAGTAGTCGCACTTTGCCTTGAAAATGCCCACTTTTCAAATTGAATACATGGCTACTAACCGCTGTTGATGATTCTGTTCCTCTTCCAGGCAGCAATCCCAAGCACAGCCTTTAGCGTACAAATGTTTGTTTTACGGCATGCATTTTTCACTGTTTAGTTAAATCCATTTAATTCTCAATATGGGAATTCAGCGTACGGTACAACGTTAGTGCATCACGTGGGTCACATCTTGTGTGCTCTGGCCAACCGCGCAATCATGGCTATGGTGGGTGCGTGCTCATCATGCCAGTTAGAACATTGAATTGCTTTGGCAGGATTACTCATGACACCGGATTTTCAAAGTGACGATTCACAGCGATGCGATAGATTTTACACAACTTTGTTACCGAATACAATGAGCAATAATATCAACAGTGTAACATTAATTCATCACCGATCAGACGTCTTGTATCTTGTGGTCAGTTGTGCACCATCACGGTTACGACTAACTGAGTGGTTGTCCCAGTGATCCGCCTCATGGACGAGCGTCATACAGAATGCAAAACGGGTATTAATTTATCGTGCTCCTAGATAGTAAATACGTTGTACTACCAAAGTGTTGAAGCTTTTAGGATCCTCATTGTAGCTGGCTGGATACCAAGCTGTACTGATACGGGTGCTGTACAAAGTGATGAATCGGCTCATCTAATGCCTTCTAGTTACCTATCTCCTTTTTTATTTCATCAACTCATTTGATCTAATTTGATATAACCTGATCTTTCACCCACATGCTTGGTACTGCTGAATACCTTTTTGTCCAGTATATTTTCCCCTCTGTAGAAACACAGCTGTATTAGGGGCAAGGAGATTCTAGTGTAGGGCATGTAGATCGTGAACCGACTTCTTTTCGATGTTGACCCGTTTCACCAAGTTCGTCCTGTATAGCCAATTGAAATTCAATTACTAATGTGCATTACACACAGTCAGAAGAAGGAAGCTATGGAAGAAGAGACCGTACTAAAATTTGCAATTAATACTCAGGGCGGTTGGTTGAGGCGATTATAGTATTAAACAGAGCATACGATAGTAGCCATTTTGAAAGAAGCACACATTGTGTTCAAAGTAGTTTCTACTCGTGTCAAGCGTGGATTGTTAATTTAGTTTCTGTTGCATAACCTATTCAATCTTAGGGTAATTTACCTACGCGATGTATTTGGGGAAGTGGCATGTTTACTCTGATTTGATCAGTAACAAACTTTTCATTGTTACGCAAGTGTGGTATCGATTATCTCACTGTGGCCAGTAAAATCTTCAAAACTTCTACGATGTTTAATAGTTCAGTAGAGATAGATATAACCTATAACTTTACATTATTACTGAACACTTTGTACATTTATTACCGGTCACTGAATCGATGACTTACTCAACTCATCTTATCCATCTTCACGTCTGACTGACCCGGGGGCTTGGACTATCTCACGTGGGAAATTCTAGGGTGAATTTATATCATGCCGAATCTCTGATGGGTTTGCAAGAACGATGACTACCGATAGGTCAGCTTAATGTGATGAAAGTGACTGCGTGCAAGGCTAACATCGAATATCAACACCGTGTGCCAGTCGTACAAATGACAAATTTAGGCTAAAAAGTGCAATCGTTGTATACTGCTCAAGTTTGATTTCTGTTATTTCACATTGAATAGGTGTCCTCGACTTGGGTTAGCGGTTGGGGTTAATTCGACAATTATCCCGTCTTCTCTGGAAGCGATCGGACACTGAGCAAATGTGGTTGAGCGTTTGCATGTGATATTTTGTTCGTGCATAATATAAGGTCAACGGTACAGTAATCAATACGGCTACCTAATGATATTGAGTTAAAGTCCATTCCGTGTCAGTTGGCGGGTTCAAAAGAGAACGAAACTCAGTTATAGTGCTTCTTTTCGAAAAGAGTGACTCAAAAGTCCATTGGAGTACCACAGCTGCAATCAGTTGTGAGTGATGTTCAACTTATATAAATCAGAATTCCCTACTGTTTATCAGTTTATCACGCTTCATTGCAGCCTCCACATTCAATTGCGTGCTCCGTAGAGCTCATTCCTATCGCGCGACGAACAATACTCCTACTCTGTTGCTTCTGAGGTAACCGAGTTGCATGCTGTACTGTGTGATGAGGCTGGACTGGGCGGTTTCCTGATCAAAGGAGATTCAACCAGTCAGAATTCAGGCACAAGCTGTTGCGAGAGGAATTGCAGTCAATCGGCGCCAACCAATCAATAACGGCGATCAGCTGCTGCATCGAACTCGTTTGAATGTGTGTCAAGTTTAAACAACGGAGTTGCTTGAGGCAAAGTTGTGGGACGTAGCTACAAGCATTCCAATCGGAACAGCGTACAAACACTGATCGCCCAATAGCAATAGTAAATACTGTTGTTCCTCTATAACAAGGGTGCTGTTTTTCGAACAAATTGTTATTGCTTAGTGCCACTTAGACTGCTGTTGTGATTTCCAGGGTGCGGTGGTTCAGCACGCGACAGCTCATTGACCTCACATTGAGCGTACCTGGATTACTGTACCTAAACCTACCCCTGCAATCACTTTTGTGTTATATTCATGTTGTCCAGTCGTCTTTCCGATCTATAAGCTTGTATGATATCTTTTATAGTCGTCTTGTTCTAGTCCATTCTTACTAAACACCTTGTAAACCTCCGAGATGTATTTCCAGAGCTGTAATTGTTTTTTACAGACGTTTTCAAAAGTGATGCTGAGATGTCTTTCTTCATTTACAAAAAGTAACAACTTCATTTCCAATTGTTTATGTTCTATCAATCGGACTGTTACGTTTTATTTCGACTGGGAGTTTTCGAATGCTGTTCACCTAATGGAACAGCAGATGGTCTGTTGTTGTGTGACCTAGTAAGTACAGTTTTGCTCAATGCGAATTTGTATGCAAATTAGCATCACTCAATCAAAATTCATCAAATCTCGGTTACTATTTCGGATTGGGTACCCGTTTTTCTTTGGGACGAGTTTTCGTTTTCGTTTGGGGGAAAATGTCATCGATTAGTTATGATAATTATAATGAACAAAGTTGACATCAACTTGTCGGATAAATCAACTCTTCCAATTTTCACAGAGCAGCACTATCTACATTCCGCAAGTTGTGTTTGAAAACTTTTCCCAGCAGATTCGTTTATTTTTTAGTTGTTGTTTATAAAAATATACAAGAATGAAATGAAATTAGAAAGAATTACGGTATGGATAAGAAAGTTGTCAGTAGGTCTCTAATTTTAAGTTCGAGTGAATAATCGATTGTGCTAAATATCTTCACTGTGACTTTCCAACCGGCACCCTGTGGATGCTGGAACGCACTGATCCTTTGCGGATTACTTCGTTAAAACTACTGGGAGAAACCGTTTTACACATGCAATTCCCCACAAAGGAGCCATTTCTCTAATGGACTCATTGCTATAGAAATACGGCACCCCGGGGAAGGCATCCTAAAATACCGCCACAGACCGCATTTCTGTTTCTAATTTCGTGTGCTTGCCTCACGGCTTGCTCACGGCTTCCATCAACACATTTGTATTCTTTATACTCTGAAGTCTAGTCTATTTGAGAAAGGTAACCTGTCAATTCCTCAGGTGGTATGATCGCTTCATCGGGTTTACAAGAACAAATGTCTTTGTTTCTTTGTCAATCTTCAGATCACAAAATGGGAGTGGATTGTGGGCATCACTTGATTTTTATCCAGCTGAATTACGTATAACCCATTTGTACACAATGCTTTGATAATATTTTATTTAAACAATACAGTAAGTCGTTTGTGTCTGCCAAATCATCCGTCACTTTTGATCTGGGAGCATGGGCTAGGCAAGGGTATTTCCATAAATCTTGTCATTACCATCTCAGAAGCCATGATGTACATAGAAAAAACGCGTGTATCTGTCACATATAACAAGAGTTTTTTAACAGTGCAAAAATATAGCATTAACGCGTCAGAATCATAAAATGTGGCTTCTGTTGGCGCATATGTATTGTCCACGTATGGGCTGGATTGCTCTTGCCAGAAGGATCTTGTTGGAAATACCATTTTTGGTTTGTCTCATCGTTGGTCATCCTATGGGGAATACGGCATGTATTTATGCATATATGTATACTTAACTGATTAACTACATGCTGCACAGTGATTTTTTCATGTTTCAGGTATAACAATTGCACTGCTCACAATTTCATTTCGGCAGTGTCAGTGCTTCGATTTAGGGTAAATCATCGGGGACAAATTATAAAGACACCTGAACCGATCTGGGGTGTCGTGTCGTGATAAACGATCTCACAAAAAGTATTGCTCATAGACCATGAAATCCACCTGGCAGTGAAGCGAGGATCGTAGAAATTATCAAAATTATTTAAACTGCAAATAGAGTGCCTTCAACGGATCCTTTTTTGACAGTCCGTGGTTACTTTTAGTGACTATACGACAAGCTAGAATACCTTTACTCTCTTGGGAAAGGTGATTTTCCAATCTCTGACAACGGTGACTTTTGAAGAAGCTCTTTAATTGACGTTCTTTTGTTTACTACTGTATCGGATTTTGTAGTTACTCCACTACAAATAACCTGTCCTGTTTTTCCCCAAATTACCTCCAAGTCCTATTTGTTGGCGAGTGGAAGGGTAGTTGGCTTGTGGAATTTGGACACCATTCACATGTAACCCAAACATTCTCGTATAGGTGAACTTTTTGGCTGGTTTCTTTTGAAAAAAATCGTTGTAGCTCTTCTGGAAGACCTGTGTAAGTTCCGATGCTGCTTTTAAATGTTACTGTTGTACAGTTTATATCAAACAAGTCTCCCGGTAATCACTAAGACTGAGAACATTACTTCTTGAGTTCGTTGATTTCTGCGGTTTTGCATTGATGGAAAGCCTTTTTGTTTGTTCATCGATTGGACTCAACAGGAAAGTCTCTGAACATTAGTCATAAGTGCATGTGACTGAACACTTGGATGTGATTATTCGGTTTCATCTGATAGGAATCAGCTATGCAATGGCCAATGTGGTTGACTTATGAAAACGTTGACCGGATATACAGTATCCGTATGCGTTTACAAGAACGAAATTCGAGTCTAGCGCTTCCTTTTGATGAAGGCAGACCAAGACGCCCATATAAATTCGAGAGCCGCGATTAACTGCGAAGGTTATTCAGTTTGTACTTATTTCCTACCGGTTTGTGCTGAGTTCTAGGAATGTCCTTTTACTACTGTCCTCAGCAGTTCAGTAGTTTAATTATAAATTAGAAAAGCATTTTGTTATGAGCCGAATCACCACTCTGCTCGTTAACTGTTAGATACCTTACGTTTGTGTATAGACAATGAAACCCAACACTGGATCATCATAATGGATAGTCTGACGGACCAATTCAAAGACAGTAAATAGCGACACACAAACAGCGTATTTATCTCTAGCGTTCGCCACAAAGTTCACGCATGCGTTGCTCACTTACTTGACCATCTCCCATTGGTGTCTAGGTGGAACATATTGACGAATAAATGTTTTTGAAGTTAGGCAAAATGTGCAGTTATTTAGTGGCCATTAATAACAACGGAGTCAAGCTTGCGGTGGCAACAAAAATTTAATCAGGTAGTTAAATATATTTTTTTAATCGTTTGAACGGAATGCAGGTCAAGGATTTATTCAAACGAAGGGAAACAAAACTATTTGTCAGCGGATTGATTTTCAGGTTAACGGATCATTGCATTTGGGTATTTTGTTGGACCATTGTTCATCTGAACAGAGAATGGCTAATCTCTTTAGAGTTCACCTGGGTTCGGTGTATCTTACCATCTCTTCACTTATGGACATTGATTCATTGATTCATTCGAGGATTTAAACAACCATAATGATGAAAGGTTCGGGGGTCTCTTTATTGAGAGTGACTTTAATTAAACAATGTTGTCTCCGAATAAATTTGTACAACGCAACAATCGTCATGTAAGATGAATACTTAATCACCGTTTCATTCGCTTTTTAATTGCACACGCGGAATGATGGTTAAACATTTATCCTACAGAACCTCAATGAGACAATCACCTTTCATACGGAACAGAATAAAATAGCGTATCACTGTCACTACATGATTGCCATTCAAGCCTTCGTTTTAATAGTTCAGATTTGTCAAGTACCGTCCTGTGGTTTAACTCACAGTTACCACTGTATGACGAGGGAGTTTGTTGAGAAGGCGTTGGTAGCGATCGAAATTCATTTCAATGAACACAGATTCATGTAACTCCGATGCTCAAACTCTGTGACCCGGTAGGAGTTTGATGTGTCATATAGAGGGAGTAATGTCTATTATGATGACGGTGACAAATTATATTTGGTTTATATATTTTGGTGTGAATAATGAATTCTCTTGATGAGTCAAGGCAACTAGTTGAACTTAAACGATATATCAGGTGGTATGCTACTGGAAGACGTTCATTATAGTTAACAAACGTCGAAAGGTGAAACACTGAAATTTTATAGAGGGAATACTATTACATGTTCATGTTCGACCAGAATCAGTTGTCCTGGTCAAGACAAACCACCAGTCATTCCGCGTAGCCTACAGAGAGTGCAGTTTAATTCATTGATACGACATGGTATACGCATAGTATAACGACGGACTGCTATTAGTTTCGTAAACCAACCAGAATGTCTCGAAAACTGGCTCTGTGGTTCTCAGTATGCCGGTGTTGCGCTGTCAATATATTCGGTTGTCGGTTCCGCGTTACTTGTGTAAACAACACGACCATTTTCACCTGTATGGTATTCATTCCACTTCGGAATTTACTCGGTCATTCGATCACGTAGTTGCCTCACCATTTTGCTAATTTGGCAAAGCTCTGTCGCAACGTTTCCTAAGTCTGAGGAGATAGGGTCCAGCATGTGAGGAAACTAGCAACAAGTGCTTCTGCCCAGTACGTTTGTCATTACGCAAAACGTGGTCTTCTGATCAGTACGGTGTGAAGGCAATCTCTCGTCAGGAGCAACGGCAGGACAACTTCCACTTTTGATACAGTTATTGCTATGACGCATGTGATACGGAGTTTTGTGCACTCCTTGACAAGACTATTGAGGTATTCATATTCCCGGAAAGTGCAAAAGATTAACGGCTATTATGGTTTGGGAGTTTAGAGAGTGTGTGGTTAATATACTCTGTAAAACCTTATTTTTGTAAAATTCAGTTTATATCAGACTGGAAGAGAACGGCCGTTGACGGATCCATGCACTCCTTCGTTAGATTAGTTCCGACATTTTATATTTCACTTCCTGTAAGTTATAAGTCGAGCATTACTTCTCAATGCTATTCACCATCTGTAAACTTCCTTATCGTTGTGCTACTTCACAAACATCACTCATACAGCGCGTACATAACGTCCTACTTTTAATCTGAGACTACAGGTTTTGTTTCCTACGTGAGACCAGGATGTTTCCATGAGCAGATTTTGGTGGGTATCCATGGAACTTCCTCGCAAGTTATTCACATTTTACTCTCTAAGGAATAGTCTGCCGTGATTGAAGTGTGAAATAGTAACAGTTGTTCAAACTATTGGTGAAATTCTAGGATTAACTTGCATTTCTTCAGCTGTATTCCTTTGGGTCAACTGTTTACACTGTTAGGACCCAGAACCAATCACTTTAGTGGATAGATGAGCATATTTTGAAGTGAGTTGAAAGGCTAAGAACTCCAAAGCGTCATGTCAATTAAACATCCGACAGTTATCGAATGCGCGATAGTTCCCGAACGCATATCACCGAGCATGTGCAAGCGCAGCATTTCGGTTCCTTTTGCATGACTCACAGCAGACAACTTGTGCACTTCAAATAAGCTGCTCTTATCAGAAATCCACGCCATGCTCTCTGTAATCACCGTGAATTTAGTTTCTCTGCCTTAGCTGTGGTTGTAATTCGTTTCCCTCTGTATATGCAATCCTACATCTTGACCTACTGATGGAGCGTTTTTGACTTTGTTATGTGACATTGATAATTGCGATATGCATTTTTAAAATGCAAGAAAATGTTACGACATACATCACTCATTTATGTGATTGACTTTTGTAATTTCTTGATTTTAACTTGATCTTGGTGGCGCCAACCTCATTTTCTTGTTCGTCTATCAATTGAAGTTGCCTGAAATATCTATTCTGCTTGTTTGTTTCGTTTCGTCGGCTGATGTTAGATAGAAAATTGTCTGCTGATTTTGCTGCGGAGTAGAATATTTTGCTGTCCGCATTGGTTACATAACCAAGCGAGTTTAAATATCGTTTGTATGTAGACGTGACGTCTACTGTCACTGGCACTGGATTCACTATGATGAGTAGAGTGAGATGCATGTATCGATTTAAGGAAGTTATAGATCTACTTAATTTCTACTGAGAAGGTTTATGCATGAGGACAGCATGTACTGTTGGCAAAATTCCGAAAGTTCATCAAGTTCATTGGCAACTAGTCTATCTGAGAGGGTTAATTTTAGGTGATATAAAGAAACTGTCTACTGATTAAACATGAGAACATTCGAAGAAATTCAGTCACATAAAGTGTCTGCACTTCGACTATAATTGAATTTAAACAACTCCCGAAGGGTTATGCAAGCTGGGAAATTTTCAAACATGAAACACAACTTATCTTACAAACGCATATAATCGATGACGTGACGTACAAATACTTTGAACCGAGTGGGTCGTCGACAACTCAGTTTTACGGCCTCTCTAAAACACACAAGTCCGGAATGCCTCTTAGGCCTATCCTGGCGATGACAAATTCTCCGTAACATAAACTGGCACGCTGGCAAGTGACCTTTTTAATTCTATTAAAATAAAATTTTTGGACATATTCTATTAAAGATTTTTTCGAACTGATCGGTGACTTGGACAACATCAATCTTGCTAATGAGTTGATGTGTTCCGTAGACGTTCAATCACTGTTCACGAATGTCCTGCTATACGAGGCAGTTGATTATATTTGTGAACTCGTTGAAACGATCCATATTACTTTGCCTCTGCCTAGCGATATTGTGAAGAAAGCCTTATTGCTATGGACTGAAAATGTCAGCTCCCGTTTTCTTGATCAATGCTACCGCCAAATAGATGGAGTAGCCATGGGAAGTCCATTAGTGTCCAATCAGCTGACTTTTTCATGTTAAGGATTGAACCAGAGTTAGCCGGAGACATAGCGAGTCTGACATATTACAAATGCTACGTTGATGATACACTAGTATTCAGTCAGACCAAACAGGCAATGGATAACCTAGTGCAGCGCTTAGATAGCTGCCATCCCAATCTGAAGGTAACGTGCGAATTCGAGACCGATAATTGTTTGTCGTTTCTAGACATACTCATAAGTCACTGGGAAGATGGCTTTATCAAAAGAAGTGTTTATAGGAAATCCACGTGGTCCGGTCAATACCTAAACTTTGGTAGTTTCACACCGGTCCATCATAAGCGCGCACTAGTGAATACACTATTCACACGCGCAAGACGAATCTGTACACAAGACAGTCTTGTGGAGGAATTAGAGTTGATCACGACTGTACTACAATCAAATGGTTACCCGAAAAGGTTCATTGAAAGGCACAGTAGGCCAAAACCGTCATCCGAACCGGTGGTTACAGTAGGAAAGAAGAAAGTTTATATAGAATTGCCTTTTAAAGGTGATTACAGTATGCACTAAACAACACAAAGACTGATTAATTCGATTAAACGAACATTCAACGCAGCCGAACTTCGTGTGCCAGCTCGAACCCAGAAGCTACCTATGCCTTCAATCAAAGAAGATCAGCGTGTCGGTGTCACCTGACAATGTATCTACCACTTTTCATGTAAATGCAAAGAAAGTGACATAGGCAGAACCGAGAGGTGTTTGATTTCCAGAATGAAGGAACATTTGCCTAAATGGGTGCAAAACTGAGTATTACCGAAGAACGGCAATGTTGTTGAAACACGCAAACAACCAGTGTCCGCAATCGCAAGGCACATCCTTACCGCTGGTCACGTCATCGATCCGGCTTGTGGATTCAGAATCTTATTACGTCATCCCAGTTCAAGATTCTTGCGGTTTGCTGAGGCTGTCGCAATCAATCGACTGAAGCCGGCCCTGTGTGTTCAGAAACAATCGTTCGTGAACTTGATCCTGCCCTGGACTTAGTGACCTTTTCTAATCCATCAATCAACTATCCATCCCACCCATCTCTAACTGTTTGATATAAAAAACCGTTTCATGTTATTGTAGATTTGGTACTGGTGAGTCAATACGAAGTGCTTGCATCTATCAGTTTTCGTGTACTAACGGTGTTGTTCAAACTTCTGAAGGGAAAGAACTGTTATAAGCAATAGCTTATGTTAACTTGTGAGTTACTATACCGCTCTCGTTACCTTTGATCTACGATAACATAAACTTTCCACATGCTCTATTTCTATATGGTTATACTTATATGAATATGCATGAAATGCGAAACATCTAGCCTTTTTGACTCAAATGTATTGGATAGTCACTAGGCCTGGATTACGATATGGATACATCTCACGTCAATTCCAAACTAGTGATTGGCCCAAAAACAAAAATACGATTTAACTGAACGGGATGCTGTAAACTTTAACTTTTTCACTATCCATTGCTTATTGTGCGTGTAGAAAGGTTATGAGTTTGTTGATAGTCTAGAGCGTTGACGTCTGTCAGAAAGTATGAAGTCGAGGTTTGGCTATCATCTGATATGTGAATCGTGATCAAATACGACGCTTTGGCTGTCAAAGAACGCGCTATCAACGAACGATCGGCTTATATTGGTCTGTATTAGTATTTATCAGATGTGGGATGGCTATGATTATCAGAAACAATAATAAGGACATTAAGGAAACCATTTAAAAGCTCACTGGATACCAGGGTTTAGATTAACATCAGCATTTGGCCTACAGTGTTGCATACATCCCTTTTATATTAAATCAAGCAGTTGCGAACGAAAGTAGTGATCTTTCTCCAGGCATTAGCAACCATATTTCAAAAATCACAGTGGGCAATCAATTGATTGTTGAAGTTTAACAGCTTTTATAGAAAGATTCAGGACTTATTCTATGCTAACTGTAACAAGCTTGTAGGGTGTAACTTAATGTCCGAGGTCTCTGTAAACACTTCATTTTTTATATCATACTTTGGTGTGTTTATTCCGGCTCGTACGGAACAACTGGGTATCCGGATGAACTACATTCGACATAGTACATTTTATCCACTACCGTTAAATGGTGTGGGATTCCCATCTTTACAGATTAGACATGATGGTGCATTTTATTTTCTGTTAGACTACTGAACTGAACTATTTAAGTTTCTCTTTTGTTAGATCTTTAACTAAAATGGAACAACTGTAGTAGTGAAATTGGAGCACCATCTTTTCTGTCAGCCGAACGATTCACCAGTTACGGCCATGTATTCGGAAGTGTCAAATAGGCGACCTTCGGTTAGAATTATACTGATTTCAATAACCATTATGATTCTGGCCTGTTTGACTCCGGGATAACCCGAAGTTAACCAAGATGGATAGAATTTGCCTGTGTCGGTGAACACAATTTAAACAAAAGTAACCCATTCAAGGGTTGCATCTACGGTGGGTGTCAGAGGGACAGACTAAAAACAGCATGTATTATTAGTCACAAAGTCTACTTTCATTTACCTTACGAACTCCTTGACTTGGATGCATATCAATCCAGGCTGTAGGCTGATACACTTAGGGCTGGAACAGGCGGAATCATATTTTACTCTTCTTGTTTCGTCTGTTATTTTGGCAGATTGAAATGTAACCGAAAAGTTTACTTTTTACTGTATCAGGTATTATTAATTTTTATTGTGTTACATTATTTGTACAGCTTTTGACCAAAATAATATTTAGTATTATGTCAGATGAATAAGGTTGAGTTTACACACCTGTTGTATTTGATGTTGACCAGAAAATGAACGATAAGGTTTTGAGTAAACATTTGTTTTTTTTTATAAACGTTCTTCTTACTTTGATTTACGAAATTTTACTTACTGAGGTTAGCTGTCAGATTGGACACTAACGGTAGAGTTCAGAATTTGATTGGATGAGTAAATAAGGATTGATCTCAGATTTCATTTGGCAAACGTCCATAGCTAACAAACTTATCTTCTAGCCCTTCTCCCCCCCAAAAAATAGTTTTTAATGTCACATATTTGCGTAGTACTTTGTTGAATCATATCTCTATTTACAAACTGAAAGATGAAGTACCGTTTAACCAAAGAATACCGTGACACAACTAATGATTACTTTCCTAGTTCAGCGTTGGGTCAACTATGAAAATTTCGAAATTAACACCGGTCAAACGTGATTAATACTTCGAAGGTTAACAAGCTGACTTTAAAACAAAGTCACCTACTAGAAGTACATTCGAAACTTTTCGTTTAAACAGAAAAAGAAGAGAAATGAGACGCAAACTAAGTTAGGTTTTAGTCGTAATCATCCAGGGAAATGTTTGAAGCGTAATATAAGGCACACTAATTCTTTCCCATCGGTTTACAAGTTTGACGCTGAATATTTATAAATTAAAAGACAACGTGACATACAGTTTTCCATTGACAATTATTTGCTGGTGTTACAGTCCACTCTGAACAGAGTTTTGGTAATGTTAAAAAATAGACAATGCCCACCGTTTCAATCAAAACTATAAATTTATGTGGTATTAATTTTATGACGAAGCACAAGATAAATGCCAGATTTACATAGTAGTTTGAAACCACATCTATTTTTCATAAACGTTTCCATTTCTTTGAACGATCTCCATTGGAACAGGACATACAAATCGCTTTTCAGTCTAAAATGGATTTCGTCAGTGCTATGCTTATCCGATCACTTGTATGGACATTGTTTCATAGAATAACGTGCTCAACCTATCTGTTTAGCGTCGAAATAGTTCCTCAATAAACCACGTCATTTAATTTAATCGCACAACTGTAACGCCATCAACTTGCAGGAATTGTATTAAGCCAGGTTAAACTTACTTGTCAAATTAAACTTTCCGACAATGTGAGCTTAATGATTTTCCTGTTCAGTCACGTTTCCTTTGCTCGTGATTTTACGTCCACATTTCTTTTCTATGTACGTGTGTGTAATAGTTTACCGCCAAGAATGATAGTATTTTTAAGTTCTATTCATTCCGTTTGAAAGGGATGGCGCTAGTTACTCTGCACTATCGATCATTTAGTTAGAAGACAGTTTTTCTATTTCATTTCAGAATTATAATTTTTTGATTGTTCGGACAAGCATTGCCAAATTTTCCTATCCGAATTTATCTCTTTTGCGTTTATTGACTAGACAGACTCGATGGCTTATTAGATTAATATTTGACGTTTAATTTTAATAAACCATCTTAGGTTAGGAACACAATCTAACAGAACATTCTGCTCAAAGAATTAATTTCTTATATTAACGGGACTGATGAAGGTAAATGGAAGTTAGTGCGTGGAAATACTGATTAGACGTTATCAGTTGGAGCGTGCTAGCGCAGTACTTGAAACCAGAACGACTGCCACTCAATTTTTCTATCACAAACCTGTTAGCCTGTTTTATTCTTCAACATTCTACAACAAACGGGACACGCCAAATAATTTAGCACAATAGTTAGGCTGATCATCCCTTTCAGTTGATCGCAATTGTTGCGTTCCCATCGACCTTCTAGTCTGCTGCTTTTCAAAACGGGCATTTTACTGGAGTTTTACTCTTGTTAAAGCTCCTCATATCCTTACTGACCAAGCTTCATAAGGCGAGCATGTTGCTTTTTTTCGTTGGGGCTGACTGGAAAGTCTATCGAAGTGCGACAGGTGTAATCAATTGTGAATGATATTCAACTTATATCAACTAAACCCCTCACTACTTACTACTAATACACGGATGTCTTTGCATCATTTCTAATGACGCAATAAAACGCGATTAGTAGTCAGGACTTGTAATTTTGTGATTCGAGCTAATTTATATCGTTTGTACTTGACTTATCAAAACGTTACTTTCTTTCGGTGATCCATCGAACTATCTTCAGTGAAATTTTGTCCAAACTTAGAAGACATGTTTTAATTATTTACTCACTAGCCGCCACACGTTTGGCACTGAATTGTCTCTAAAATGATAAATTGGCTGTTGTCGTGTTCGATTTTTTAATTAATCGGTGGATCATTTGATAATACATTATCGATGAAAACACGATAAGTTCGAGGAGAAGACGTCCGATTGTTTTACTCAATGTGATTTGAAAAACACGATTTCCATGGGAGACTGGTATTTTCGAATGTACTTAAAAGGGGGAAATGGATTGACTAGAGAAATATTTGCATGAACAGTGGATATGATTTGTTATCCATCAACCATAAGTTAATTTCAAGTTGAACATCACCTACAATTGATCTCAGCTGTCGCATCCCCATAGACTTTCCAGTCGGCCCCTTTCGAAAAGAAGCACTAGACTCGAGTTTCACTTTCATCGATTGGAGTTAACAGACAGTAACTGTGTCTCCATCCCGAGACGATCGGGCAACCTGATCATTACTCACTAGCGAAAGTGGTTGAATTTATTTTACACCAAACGTGGTTTTTCTATAACCTGCATCTTCAAATTTTACACAGATCAACTGTTATTCTATTTTGAGCAAGCTATGAGATCCAGCTGAACAATTCCGGACAATAAAAACCACACTTATGATTGCATGGTTTTTTATGCAACACTAAACGTAACATACTGTTGCCCACAATTACCACGCAGACTAAAACGGATACAAGTTAGCTATAACGGGGGCATCTGTTTATAGTGAGACGTAGGTGGATGAGGAACTCTATGTTACTCGTTGAAAATCTGCAGCGCAGTATGGCAGCCTGGTTGACAGTCAACAAATCCGGGATCGATAGCAGAATTCGGGAATGATCTACATAAATTTCATAACAATGTGGATGTCAAACCACAGCTTGTCTTGGATGATGCTCATTGATAAACTGCTACTAAGTTCATCTTTTTGATTTTCCTTCGATGCTACTCTTACCAAGCGCATCGGTCAGTTCAATGTCTATTTCTATGATCAGTCCGGTGTGTTCTGCTTGTAAACCAAGTCTCGCATTTGCATCATGCGAACCTGTATACGGCACATTTATCTCAGCTACATTACTACACTTTCATGCTATTCACTAACTGTGACCCTTCACAGGAGTGATTATTGAAGTATGTCTTAAGTGGTGTTTTACATAGTACTTTTTTGAGCTCTTGCTAACCTTTAAGAATTCGGACTATGAAGTTAAAAGAGGCTAATCACATGGTGTTAACTTTCGAAACGTTTTTATACTTATCGAACCTAAATAACAAATAAAAGAAATTGAACTGATGGACTTGAAAGACATTACTATGGAGGAATAAGTTAAATAACAGATATCAAAGTTTAGCTGTCGTAGCGACCAGAATATACCACATTTGAATCCTCGTCTATTTACCATGTCAACATGAGTTTAATTTTGAATGCGTTTATTTTTTTACTCACGATTCAAAATTTTAGTTTGTGGTTGTGTTTATTATAAAAGCAAGACGTGCACATTTTTCTGCTTCATATGCATTACTGTCTCTAGATTGTAAGTAATGTTCAGATTTCACAGACAGACGTAAAATGTGAACATTTTTACTTGTTCAACTCTCAGTATATATCTCGTTAGACGACAGGAGACGTGAGAAACAAAATTAATAGTAAGATACGGATTTCTAATTCTGGGCTTTCTGGAAGCAACGAGTAAAAATTATAAAGAAACTGAAAAATATCCTTCAAGCGAATTGGGTCAAATATTTAATAATCTTTCACTGTGTCAAGCATTCTAAAATGATACGTCTGAAAATTTGATTGAATGATAAAGTGGTCATTTGGCATAACTTTTATGTCAACCATTCGGCTGTGGTGAATATACTCTTCTTGATGATACGTTAACACAGAAAACTGGTCCCTGACACGTAAACTTATGGTCTAAAAGCATGTTTGTTTTATGTTCTTCACTATGTTCAGTAACATGAACTTTAATTTTCTTAATTTATCTTCCAACAAAAGTACTCTCAAGGTAACAAGATAGTCGAGTCCCAGCATCAGACCCGACCTTTGTGTTTGGTTCTGTCAATATGTATATCTAAGTCTTCCGTAGAATTTTAGGACAAGTGGTTATTTATATCCATTCCGCTTTACGCTTTTGTTACTCTTTTGTTTGGCTTGATTTTTTTTGAGCAGATGCAGACATCTTACTGTCGAATGAATCACTAAACTGAATCCGTTGTTTGTTTCATCTAAAACTGACTGTGGCTGTTCGTCAACATTTCAGTCAAATTATGGACAATCATCGTTATAAAAGTCAAGGTTGCAAACAGCTGTTTTCGGTAATTCTCATCAGGCATATACAATTACAAGCGATTGACTGGACTTATATATAAAACAATTTATATAAAACAATTGTCGTTATTGTGTTACTTAAATTAATTGAGTGATTTGTCTTTCATTCGTTGAAGTTTTATGTAAGGAGTAAAGCACAGTACTAGTTTGACTTAACTTGTAGTAACGCTACTAGTAAACATGGTGTACTGCGGAAAGATAACCGATGAATTCAGCAGAACCAATTGCATACTTTCATTCTAGAGTGCGGTCTTAATTTATTCAAAAACAAGAATGTACTATTGGCAATGAACTACAATGTGTATAAATAGTGTAGTGATGTGGAATTTATACAATTCGCGGTAGAAATACTTTGAAAATGATTCAAATTTTTCTGATCAAGCCTAATGCTCCCAGGAATTTGAATTTTTTTCTGTCATAAAGCACGCGCTCTCTGATCAATACACCTCAACATATCTGTCTATATGTACAATTTCGAAATCACCTGTTCGGTGTCCTCTATTCGAAAGTTCTAGAGATTTCCTGATAGTCAGATGGTAAATGGATAGTCTCATTTATCTCTTTCTATCCACTTACTGTAAAACAGTCGAACTAGTTAGCTTTTATGAATGCTCACCGCCCTATAACCTTTTCATTGTCTCGTCGACGTTCATTAACTTTTCTGATATCAGTATATTTTTAGATCAAGTAGCCATTTCAACATTTCGGTAGCCACATTGTTGAATTCAGCGTAAACGGGAAGTTCATGGCACAATGTTGCACAGTCGTTGAAGTTTTGGGTGTATCATAGTCTCGGTTATTCAGTAACATGCGTACTATCGAGGAACTTGATCGATATTTTTATAACAGTTGCAACAAGAACACACCGGTAGAAAATGCTTTTTGGGTTTGTTCCTAATCGTGTTCCTATTGGGGACGGATCTGTTATCGGATTCATATGAACGAGATGTTCCAACTAAAATGTTCCATGACAGGATGGAGTATAAAACGACAACACACAAACAGTAGTTATTGACTGCTAGTGAATGAAGGTCACCAGCAAAGAGGAAAACACGCGTCACGTATGTACAGGTACACGCGTCCATTCGTGAATAGAGACATTCGCCCAGATAGTCAATGCGTTTCTGGATCAAGAACTATAACAGTGTTTTTGGTATGTCGCTCTCCTCAAAGAGCTATTTAAGCCGTCGGCGTCTTATCCTATCTAACAATTAGCACGCATTTGATTCATCAGTAACTTGAACTGCTAGTTTTGAGTGTTAATGTAATGTATGCCGTCAGTCGGCCTGCTAATGCATACTGTCTTTCAGCAACATTAATACACAAACATATTTCTATCTCACGTTTAAGGTTGGTCCATTTTTGGGGGACGATTAATAAATGCGTGTTCTACTGTCTACTGCATATTTCATAACACGATGTCACTTCCAGAGGAACAACAATGTTATTGAGCTCTGAATTAAGAACAAATAACAGACCGTGACTCGGTTAAACAATAATACTCATGTTAAGATGGTGCCACTGCCAATGGTTGACTGCATTCCTTACTCGAAGCGAACCCGTTTGAGTACCGCTGACCTCATGAGGAAGTCAATAAATGTTAGTAGGGTGATTTTAACATTTTCCACTACTCACTCACCGGAACAATGCTTCATTGTGGACCTGCCCATCCGTGACTAGACTGCTCACCATGCAAGAGTGCCTACGGTGAACAAGATGCCAACTGATTACCTAAATATTGAAGGATATATCTCTCTTCTGCTGGCCCTACTTGAGGAACCAAGGACGAAGCCCTACGGAGTGGGATACTGGTTTAATAGTGCACGTATGAAGACAGGAAAAATATTTGAAAACATGACTCTAGTGGTCGTGACCTTGTTAAAACCGGTCAATGGCAATTAACCAGGCTAATGCAAAATGCGTGATGCTATATCTGAACTAGTGTTTTTATGAAAATTTTCACATAACTTGTGTCCTTTTTGATCACAACGAAAGCCAAACGTTGGTGCTGGGAGTGGTGGCCACGCAATCAGTTGGCTGATCTAAGGTCATCTTAAATGTGACAGCAGTTAACTTACACGGATTTATGCTGATCGATCGAAATTTTTCTCCGGATATTGAATGAACTTCAGACAAGTTTCCCCCGGTTGCACAGCTTTGCATCAAAGGACTCCCGCTATGTCAAAACAAACTTTGACAAATTTGTCCCTATTGACAAAAGTACTTAAAAATCACACACGGGTTATTTTGTTAGCTAAAGTGCTGCTGTCTGCCTACTTATCGATAATATGTCACATCCATCACAAAGAATGGATCATAAAATAGCACGACAGCCTGTATACTTTGATGACCTATTGTGCCAAACTAGACGGTGTCATAATCGCTCCGACAGAGTCGCTTGTGTTGACCATATATATAGGTATGCTGTTAATGAAATATGATCACTTAGAAGTCATGCCTGAAGACTAAAATCTGGCTGGTTTCTTAAGCCGGATAAGCGGCACTAGTTATAGTCCACTATGACCTACCCGTTACCTTGGGGGACAAACTTTTGCGTTAGTGGTCATTGGTGGAAGCAGTAATCACTCATATCTCAGTTTGTCCATGCCAACTGGTCTTGG
>JTDE01000198.1:262458-274089 GCA_014338405.1 Paragonimus skrjabini miyazakii | reverse complement strand
GAGGACTTTAATGACAGACTGCGCAAGACTGTCAGAAAATTGAAGCGTACAAATAGCATTGCTTTTAGGGAGAAGGATATGTAGGCGATTTAACTCACTGACCTTTCTCATGCCGTATGATCGCATTTAGATACAACCAAACAAACTTGTCGCATGTAATCAATGATGATGAGTCTTAAAAAAGACCTTCAGCCATGGGCTTTCAAGAAGACGAATTATTAGTCTGAAGAACCGGTAACAGTAAATAATTTCTCAATAAACTGAAGGCAGCTGGAAGGAAACGTAGGCTTAATCTATCGAACCCTGCTCACTCACTAAAAGCCTACTACCACTAACAATGTTTGAGCTATAAAATGAACATTTAATTAAACTGAAGTCCTGACTGGGCTGGTGTAGGCAAAATTTCTTTGAAGCCAGGTAATGTCCATCGCGAAACATACTATCTATTTCCATAATTACAACTAACCCAGTTGCGATGTTCGAAACAATATTCGGTAAATAACCACATTAGGTTCAACTGGCGTCATAGTTTGTTTGGCCAACTTCCTACCGAAGTCCCACAGGTCAGTAGATGCGTCTGTTCATCTGTCCACTATCTGCTTGTGTTTGCTTTTCTTTTTCGACTTACTGTCTGTCAACTGTACCGAGACACTACTTCAACTTGTTGGATCGTTCAATGTTGGCGTGCCACATATTACTGTTTCTCTATGAAATCAATCTTTTTGCTCTGCCTTTGAGAAGTTAATTTTTTTCATTTTCATTAACCGTCCAACAAATTCCATTCAACGATTAGCGCATAAACGTTTGATCTTTCTTTCCCGTCTTTTGTACTAGTCAACGTATGAGTTCGCAAGTTGTCCTAGCAGTCTGGAGTATTGCAGTATTAATTACAATATATTTATAGAATGACCAGACAACATCAATAGCATACTGAATTCATTTTGTATGCTCCTAACAGTCATAGACGTGTAGTTAAAATTAATGTACCATCATACTTCGTATACTGTGAATTATGATCTGAATGTCACTAACGATTCAAATTGAGTCAAGCTCTTAGACGTTTTGTTTTAAACTTGTTTTCTATTTTAAGCTATTCATAAATTTACGACCGATTGAAATATGCGCCAAATGCATTCATGTCATAATAAGTATCTTTTGATTTATAATGAAATGGAATCAATGTTTTAACTTGTGCTGTGAAATGAGTTTGATAGAAAAGAAAATAGTAACTTTATGAAGTAAGTAGCTGGAAATAACCGTTTTCATTTTAACCGATCATATTTGAATTGATTTGAATATACTGATGAGAGGTAAGGGATTTTGCTCTCCGTATAGAGTGAACATCACCCACAATTGATCGCAGCTGTCGAATTCCCGTAGACTTTCTAGTCGACCCTTTCGAACAGCTAGAGCACTAGACTCCAGTTTCTCTCTCATTAGAGCCCGTCAGTAGTGCATATCATTGCCACTGCAGGGACTAGAACTGCGGCCACGCTTTCATAAGGCAACCGTGTTGAGCAATGCACCGTTGACCTCACGTTAAGCACGACCAAATTATCATATGTGAACACTCAACCACTTTTGCTTGTGAGTAGTGATCAGGTTGCCCACCTGCAGTTAACAGACAATAACTGTCTCCTCTCGATCGGGCGATCGGGCAACCTGATCATTACTCACAGTCGGAAGCGGTTGATTGTTCGCATATGATAATTCGGTCGTGCCTAATGTTAGGTCAGTGGCGCAGTAGTCAAAACGATTTGGCTATAGTTGAACGACTACAGAGTGGCTTCAGATAATTATTTAATACTATGAACATTACGGTCTCGTCGAAATTTTGTCATGTTGTTACCCGTGCGGCTGGAGTTTTCTGTCAAATTTCTGATTTAGTCCTGACAGCAGTTGTCGTTTCACGTACCTTGCCGAGGGACACGAAGTTTTGTCTTTTCAAGACTGTTTTGGAAATATGGTATGCGCTTAATGTATAATGATTTTATTGAGGCCGATTGCATGAAAGTTTTTAATAGCAACTCAATAGTTCTGTGAACTGCTTCATTTCCATTTTGTCAGTATGTTGCGTACATTAATATACAATGAATAAACAACCAAAAGTCCCATGAGATCTGCCTGATCATGTGTCCTTAATTAAGTGGATCTAAATTCAGGTGAACATATAAAGGAAATACAATACGTTCGTATAATGAACCTCTCATGAAATGACAACCCCTACAAACAGAATTTTCCTCACATAACCGGCATTAATTCCACTGTGGCCTCACGATAATGCGAGAGTACCTTCGCCCCATCTGCATAGAACATGCATTTTGCTTCGATGTGACAAACTCCGATTTCAACCCGATTACCCTAGTGTTTTCAGAATTCGACATGTTTGCGTCTTTGCTTAAACCCAAGATATCATATTAGTTGCCGTTATGAACAACATTCCTGGTGACCTCATGACAATCTCTATCAAGTCTTTTATCATGCAGGCGAAGGTTTAATGCTAACAAGACACCTAATCCTGATCGCGTTTTCTCGCAGTTGCTACTAAGACAATCGAGAAAGTTATTCAATAATGCTCTATACCGGGCCAGATTTTCCAAAATCTGTAGGGCATACACCATATAACCTGTCAGTTGCACTCCAAAAGCCTCATTATCTGTCATTTCGAAATTTCCCAGAACGTAACTATCAGGGCAACCTTGAAATACTGTGAGGTGTCCAAGGCTAGTGTTGGAAGTTACTACGTGCTAAATTGCATTTAATTCATGCCTGATTGTTATGTTCGAGGCGCGCTATTTCTTCATATTTTAGCTAGCAGTCCATCGGCACCCTGTCACTTATGAAATGAAAGAATCTTTTGTTCACATCTGGCTAGCTCGATCTCCTTTACTCTGTAATCTTTTACGACCGTCTACAGTAGTGTCAAGTGTAAACGGCAATTACAAACCTTATCCAACCCACAAACTCTGAATGATTTCAATCTTCCGAACAATAAGTCACGTCAAACGGACATTTAATGTGGTCCACATTTCCCATTCACTGACACCAATTTACTGGTTAGAACTGTGACGAAATGTTGTCATTTTTTATTGTTTGTTGCCAGAACCTTTTGTTGAGTCCGTTTGTGTAATTCCTTACACTTCGCGGATCATCGATTTGACGCTTACAATTTGCTAAGGTTTTGGCAGGCAGAGAAAGCGTCCAACGACGTATACAAAATTCGTCAGGTAACTGTGTTGTTTGCAGAAAAAATATAAAATATCGGAACACAGTGAAGCTGGTGGAGAACCCCTTGAAAAGGAATAAAAGAGTGAGTACATCTAAAGTCATGAAGATGGGAGAGAAGATATGCTCGTTTATCTTATGTAACAGACCAGAAAGACTGGTGACGAGTCAGTGATTAAATGTTTATCGATACTGCTCTTGAAAAACAGCAAGCCAATTAGAGCAAAGTGAGGAAAATTTTATCTGCAAGCAAGATAAATGTGCAGTTACTTTGCCTGGCGTCAAGATCGATTGCTGAATTTCAACTATGTCTTACGGTTTGCGTATCCTACAGGCGCAACAACTGCTAAATATTAGTTGGTACTGTGATCCTGGAATCTGTGGCGGTGATTCACTAGTGTTATGCTCAAGGTCATCGCGGCTTTTCCTGTCTCTTTGGTTGGATCATTCATAACTAGTGCTGTGAGCCGAGAACGCGGATGGCGCAAGGGTTATTTATTCAGGAAAGCAACAGGTGGGTTATGCGTTTCGACAAGACAACAAACAAACATTTGCATGCGGCACTGGGCTTAGACGGTCACGGTTGTCACAGGCGCCAATGCTCAGCTCCATTACGTCCCTTTATGTATCGAGAACCATTTTATGCCATAATACACTCCGGTATTTCTTAATGTATTTTTCCTACGGTTACTTCAATGTCAAAATCTGTCCTCTGGCGCCCACAACTGAATAACAGTGGTGTGAGTAGTATAGCACGTTCTCTCCACTTCATTACAGTAGGGTGAAGACAAACAATTGAAAATGGCTGTGATACTTTATCTCTGGGTTGGTAGAATCCTATGAAGAAAATGTAAATTCAGATCGAGATCCTGATCGAGAATCTAAGTTACGTCACTACCATCAACGGTTTTACTGCAAAGTTTGATCAAAGATTTGGCTAGTTTAGGATAATTCAGTCATTCCTTTTGTAAGTTTACTTGCTTGGTGATCAATATAGTTGCCTCACGAAGACGTGACTTCAGTTCAACTCCCGCTGGTGACCAGAATAATCTTTGCTGAATAGCTCTAACAAGAGTGAAACGGAATTATATTGGTTCTTTCCAAAAGAGGCTGACTAAAAATGTTTATGAGAGTGCAACAGCTGCAGTCAGTCATGTGGTCAAACAGTCCGGGTCCGATAGTCTGGGCAGTACACTGTGTTGCCATTCGGATGGTCTGTTGTTGGATTACTCAGCAACTTAGACAGTACTCTCAAGTTTTTAAAGAACATATACAGTGGTGTAGATTAATCGGTAAGATTTATGGTTAGAAATATAGTCAAAACGGCATTTAAATCTGAGGTACAAATTAGAAAAAAGAAGCCGATGTTTGTTTGATTGCCGCCTAAAGCTGACAGCACCACATATTGGCTACTAAAGTGCAAAACAAGGCGATTAACGAGACTTGTGCCACAACTGAACCATTCGTCAAATCTCAATATGTTTTCGATTTTATAACAAATACAGACTGTCAGTTCAGATCTCGTCTATGTGTACTTGCTCTTCCACTTTTTCCACATGGGCAGATTATATTGGTTAAACAGCAAAGCGTTCTAAGCTTGTCTGGAAACATCACCCACTTTGGTTGAGGCACAGAGAAACAGTCGGTCAACAGCGCCAATCCGCTCCAAAGTGGGCATCATGTGAACACTGGTGAAGTATTTGAAGTGGTCTAAGGTTTATCAGTTGACGCATCCCAGACCTCTCCAGTAAGTGTACTGTTTTCCATAGACTATCGAAATGAGGCTGCCTGACCCAGTATTATGCCATCGAAAGCAGTTTTTTCAGGCGTTCTGCTCACCATTGCCTCCAGCCAACCAAATCGATGATCGACCAGCATGGTTTAGCCAATGAACGGGCTTAGTATAATGGACCAATCAAGCAATTACTGATAGATTAACCAGTAGCTTAGTTTTACCGCGGTATGTTCGATTAACAACTCGATCTAATTTTATCTCTTCTTTATGCGTGTAGGTCGGCTTGAAGGAAGCTGTTCAAGATCATATGTCCTTATTCTCATTATGGTAATGGGCATATGTCAGTTTCTTTACCTACATGGAAAATCCCATCAGGGACGACCTTAGCAGTCTCGCGGGTGTTCTCTCTAGAAGGGGAGTAATGTAATCCCATTTATTAACTTGGACACCGGAATTGATTCGCTTGACATTCTGCCACACTCTACCGATAAAAAATTAAAGGTCACCTGTTGATAAGTTTATGCAAATGAACCATTCGTCTTCATTTGACATTTCTTTAAACGTACTGTTTTCTCTGTAACAAATAGGCAAACAATTTTTAATCGTTTGAAACAACAACGTTTTCTCTGATTCTATATTAATGCCTAACTAAAACTGTTCGTTAATAATATTCATGTCTCTTTGAAACTCACGTTTTTGTTCACAGATGAATCAGAATTGAAACAATGTTTCATACTAACTTTAAAACAATAGTAAAATATCGGTAGGCATCTTTTGTATGACTTAAAGCATACTTAAGTAACCACTACTATTTGCGGTTTCTAGGATCCCCGGGGGTACTCCAAATGGCGACCAAGTATGGAAAACAAACTCTCCAAAACCGGGTGGTTGAAAACAAAAACAGTACCAAAACGGACTAAAATACCTATCACAGATATTTGTCTCTCACAAATTTACGATGCATTTTGAATAAAAATTATAAAATATGTTGTCAAATTTGGATATAATATTCTTGCTGTTCATAACATCATACGGAGTAAAGTGCATCTTTCCTATGAAGTCTTCTACCAACTTTGAGCTCTAACGTATTTTTGGTTACTTAACATGGAAATGTTGAGTTGGTAACGTGACGGGACCTGAATGTTTCGGCTGTAATCGAATACCTCGGGACGATTTTTTGTTCAGCTCAAATACCCCGCGACACGTGGGTTGATATAGTCAATTAAATCGCCGTACAGTATCAATCAGATTAGCCTTCCAGCAATAGGTTTGTCCACGTAATTCATGGAGCTGATAGGATATATTAATCCAGTGGCTTATTTGACAGCGTTTTTGAGACAGCACAATGGTGAACAATGAGGCATAACTGAAAACCAACCTCCCACTTTACTGATTACTCTGAAGGAAACTGCATTTGTCTTGAAGTGATAGAGAAGACCTGCTGAGTTCCTAAATTCTGAGTCATCTATAGACTGTCTTATTCCCAGTAATAAAGACACTGATTTGAATTTATAATCCAAAAATAGCCCCTTACCTTATTCTGTTTTACAGGTATGTATATATCGTGATGAACACAGCGAAAGGTTCTTTGGTTAGCTTTGCGATTGCGCACATTTGCAAAGAACAGACTTGTACTTAGACCTGAGAAGCCAACGAACGCACTTGTTTTTAAAATCTTTTGTTACAATGAGTTCTAGTATTTGTACACATTAGCGTTGAGTAATCTATCGGTATTGCGAAATTTCAAAATTAAAATACAGAATTTCGAAACTTTCCAGGAGAAATGTCCGTAATGTCCGGTCTTTGTCTTTTATCATAAAAATATATTGTTGTAAAATGATGTGATGGTGATTATCAACCATGTAAAATATGTGTGTTATCCTATATTCCGTGTCTGCGACGCGGACCATATTGAGGACTGCATTACAAGTAATAGATGTTATTTCTTAGTAGGATATGTGTGATTATAATAAAAACCAGTAAAATCTTCACACGATACAAACCGTTCCAATGAGTCTATTTCACACTTGCTAACCTATCATCATTTAGATCAAAAACGTTTGAAGAAGCTAGATTTCTGAAGGTTGCTACGTCTGGCTAACATTAACGGAGGTAATATTTTAAAACAATTTTTTGGAAATATTGTCAGATTACTTTAGTAAAATTTGTTCAGATATGGTATGTAATGATTGTTGACTCTATGCACGGATAGATATATAGACTGTTTAATATGAGAAGTTATAGACTGAGTGCAGTCTGTGGTATAATTTAAGTTCACACTGTAAAATGAATTAGATTGGTGTTAGGACGTACGGAGAAGAATCTATTACCAGTTGTCAAGTGGATTTATATTGATGAATATACGGAAGAAACATCAAATAGAAATTCAGGTGAAGTTTAGAGGAACGCCCTTCGAAAAACCGTGATAAATGAATGACTGCCAAGTCATTATCGAGGATAAGAAGTTCGCGTGTGTCGTTTAAAAACATTGCTAGCCGATCAACATACCATACCAAGGACGCAAACCAACTGCCATTAAAACGTATTACCGGAAGCAATCTTCTAATTGAGATGCAGAAAATGGTTCGACAACCGTAAGTTTCCACATGTGGTATGATTAGCAAGTAAGTTATATTTTATCGCATGTCATTTCTCGTTAACACAAACATTGTCGTTATTAATAACATTAACGTACAACCACATTCACTGATAAATTGTTCAATTACTTATACCATTTTGCATCCTTCTTTTCAGTTTTTATCACCAGAAAATACTTCAAATTAAATGTTCTTACATTACGACACTTATTGATGAGAACTTCTGGCTTACTCTGTCCCACAGTAAATACTAGCAGAGGCTAGGAGAGTACGTTAAGTCAATGGGCGGCTGCGTTTTTACGATGATATATTAGTTTATAGAAGATAACTTGTGCATGTGTTACATCAATACCGTACCGATCCGTAAACTTCTAAGAGTTCGTAAATTTGTTAAACATCCGAATAGTCATCTAAAATTAATTGAGTTTCCGTTCTGCAGCAGAATCATACATATTCTGATTGCTACTCCCTGATGTCCTTTACGACGATCGAATACTTCTTCATCAATTGTCACTAAGGTATTTAAATTCTTATCAGTGATAACACACTTGCAAGTGGACAGAGAGTGGCAGAGCTGCTGGTCAGTATTTTCACTAGTTCAAAATGTTTTGGGACTATACAACTGCAGGAATTCAGGAACTGAAGTTGTTTATCGGACTCAAATTAACACATTTCGGTGAGTGAAACCAAGACTACTACGACCAACTGAATTATTCATGAGGTTTTAATAAAACTCGCTTAGTTTGTTGCATGTATTTACTCACACACACACTTAAACATGAACATCCTTATGTTAACGACACATCACACGACGAAATAACATCACACAAAAGCACGTACATACACCACACTAACTTGGTCAACTGCGTTGGGGAAACACGTTAACGTTGATGGAAGTCATAGTAGGTCAGAAATGGTTACCGAGTATAGGTGATGAAGAAAACTTCATTTACCGTAGTTGCTTCCCACAAAACTGATATTAGTAATTCAAATGGAATTTTTGAGAAAGCCTGCAATTACACAGCAAACGTCCCTAACGTTACGTTAGGCACTTCCATTTTGAAGAAACTCAAACTAGTAAAATATCTCATCATGCATCGTTGCAAGGTTTATTTTGCTGAACATTGCGATAGTGACGTTTTTCAGTTCAAGGACAACCTGTCCCGTGTTTTTTGCATCTGACGGTTCTTACTGACAGATACTATAACATGTTGGACCAATCCAATTTGGTCCTAACCAATTTAACTAACTGTGGTGAAATAATGAATTTCCATGAAATAGTTGGTGGTTGTCGAGCACAACGATATCTCAGTCACATGTTGCCAAATAGTCACGATAAGTATTTAAAACGATAAACAGTAATAATGCATAGTAGTGTACATCGACAGCACCTCTCGGTCACCTGTGTTGGTTGATATATTCATCGGGAAGTAGTAGTAGTAACAATAGTCGGCGCGCTGAACCAACTCCTCCTGGTGCCGACTGGGCGGTCTCGGTGCAAACCTTGACTGCCTAAAAGTACAGCAGCTCCAGATAGAGCCAACCACTCTACCTGGTTTTAATAGTACTGGTTACATTCGATCAAGACAATGAAATTACCACCTCCCTGCAGGTAACTACCAGTACACAGGATAAGCGAGCGGAGTACACCTGTTCAGAATGTGGCCAGATTTGCAAATCGAACGCTGGCTTGTCGGCACATACTCGTTGCATCGATGCAGCAATAGTCCAGATCGGGAAGTGGACACTCAGCTTGTCACAGTCTTTAATTGCGCCGACTGTGACTGCAGCTTTCTCACCAAAATCGGTCTCAGTCAACATAGAAGGCATGCACATCTCGTCGAACGCAACCATGAGAAGGTCATGTCCAAGAAAACCGCCGGATCCAATTGGTCTCAGCAAGAAACTGCTTCTCTTATCAGATGTGCCGATGCACTGGCTCCGTCGTGCCTTACTCGATGCGAACTTCACCATCGGCTCTTGTCGCATTTCCCAGGTCGTACTTTGGAGGGCATTCGGACTCGTCTTTATGCGCTGAATTGGCACAGGAATACTGACCCCGCTGCCAATCCAACCATTATGTCACAGACTAACACGACATCGGATATTGGGTCCCAAGCTGCTGATCACTCTGAATGGATTACCTGTTAGATCCAAACAGCGATTACCCAAATGGAGTCCAATAGTGAGGCTTTCCTACACAGTGCTGAACTACTTGCTATTGTCCGCGGTCTTCAGGCAGGCATTTTCACAATGGTACAAGCTAAATCACTGCTGAACATGCACGCCTCACTAGCTTTTCCGTACATCTGGCGACTAGTCACTCGACGACGTGGTCGTGTTAGCATGGGAACCCACACGACCAGGATGCAGATATAGAGGGCTAAATACGCGGCAATTCAAATGCTGTACCACCAGCGTAAGAAGGCTGCTGCGTTTACAGTTTTTTTTCTGGCAACTGGAGAACTGCCTATAAGATGAACCGCGGCCTCCCGGATAGTTCCAACGAATACTGGTCCGAGGTACTATTGGCTCATCCGCACGCTGATGAACGACCATCTCGCCTCCGGACTGATCTCTGGCTGATCCGAATACTGAAGAAACACGTGGAAAACACCGCTCCAGGTTTTGACAAATTGTTGCCCAAACATTTGAAGCGTATGAAAGCTGATGCCTTGGCCGGATACTTCAACCTGTTCCCGCTAACCCAAGGTTGTCCAATCCACTTATGCCGCTCTCGCATCACGCTTGTTCCCAAAGTGGACTATCCTTTATCTCCCACTGAGCTCAGACCCATCGCTGTTTCTCCAACGTTGACACGTTGTTTCCACAAGATATCAGCCGATCTTTGGAATACGCGCTTGCAACTGCCCGCTTTCCAGTTTGCATTCCTACACCGTGACGGTTGCCTTGCGGCGCCCTCACTGCTTGATGTGCTGCTTCGAAAGATCTGTGTGCGACTTTTATAGACGTGTTCAAATAGTTCGACGCTATCTCACGGGATTTGATTATCCGATCGGCCTGAGCTTTTTGTGCTCGTCCACCTCTAACGCAATACATTGCCGACTCCCCCCGAAATGCTTCTGTCAGGCTCAATCGTTACGTTCTCCTATCCCATGGTAGAGTTCGCCAGGATGATTCACTGTTTCCGCTTCCATTCATCACGGTAATGAATGAGATGTAGGCATTATCTCGACCGGAGCTTGGCTACCATTTGCACGATACACTGGTTAGCAGTTTCGCCTACGCCGACTATCTGATTCTTCTAGCTGAGGATCCTACGTGTCTCTCCGAAAAGCTCGCATCCATCGTTAGTGCCCTGGAACTATCCGGGTTGAAAATCAACACACAGAAGACTCAGCTCATGGTCATCCGCGGTGACCATAAACATAACACAACCGCCATTTCTCATGAGTCTATCCACTTCTACCCGGATATTATCCATTTGCCAAGTGCATCCAACACGGTGACCGATCTGGGTATCCCGTTCACCTGGAAAGGTAAAGCACTCACTAATCACTGCCTGCAGCTTTGTACGATGCTAGATGGAACCACCAAAGCAACCTTTAAGCCACATCAACGTCTTGAACTCCTAAGACAACATCTAATCTCAAAGATGAATCAATCATTCGTGTTGAGCAGGGTTTACCGTAACACGCTCAAAGCTATAAACCGTACGGTTCGTCAGTTTTTTCGTCAGCGGCTCCACCTTCCTAGGAACACATCAATCAGCTCCATTCATACCCCGATTCGTTTGAACGGTTTGGGCGGTTTGGGCATCCCTAGTTCGTCTACCATTATTTCCATCTCGCGTAAATATCTAGTGGAGAGACTTCTCTTCAGTCAATGTCCAGTTCTGCGGAATGTGGTCAGATATGATTCGTTTGGTATTATCTTGAGGGGAGTGAACGTCCCGGTACGCGTTCAGGGAGTAGCGGTGACGAACAAGGAGGAAGCCCATGCGGCGGGGATGGACAAACCCTGCCATTCCCTTGACGGCCGTGGTCTTCAGAAAGTGTCACACTCCCCACTCTGTAGTCGTTGGCTGTTTAACCCAAGTCGCATTTTCCCCAG
>JTDE01000198.1:227835-259846 GCA_014338405.1 Paragonimus skrjabini miyazakii | reverse complement strand
CCCGCAAGAAAGAAATACCCGAGCATAAAGTGTCATCGCAGTATGGAGCAAGCATGTTTATCCGAATGAACCCCCGTAAAACCTGTCTGATCGAAAGAAACAGTTGACCCATTGTCACACTTTTGTGATTATCCTCACGAAATGTATATCGCAAACTATAGTTAAACCAGTTCATTGCCGGTGGCATATGTTTCAACAGCCCGGAGTACATAAGTTGCTTTGAATCCTTCCAACTATTCTGAGTTTGGTTTACTGTAAACATCAATCATTTACTGAGTACATGTGCACACAGTACACTATCTGACAAACTCAGAATTCAGACAAAAAGAGAGAGAGAGAGTAAAAATTAAAACTCGAACTTCGGATATGAAGGTTGGTTTTCAAAACGACATATGCACACACGCAGCCCGGCTTGGTTAAACGGAAGAGCAATGAAACTGTGTTTTTTTTTACACACGGTCAGTCTGACTTGAGCTAAGCAAAAATGGGTTGCAGGTAACAGCAAATGTTGTTTAAAATGATCGCCCCATGAACATTGTTCAAGCACATTGGTTTAGGTGAACGCTCTTGTGACGGTAGGAGGCTTTCCGGTTTATATCCCATGCCGCAAAGCGTAAACGTGCCAAACTTCGTTTTATAGTGAAGTAACTGTTTTCCAGGCCAAGTGGAAAAAAACTACACAAAAATGGAAGTGACAGTGTGTGAACTAAACCGTTCTGCTATTGTATGAAGATACAGTTAAATATAATGAGAATTTGATCATATTCACAGGTTGTACGCCCCAGCAAAAATGTATGTTACAACGGAAGAGTTTCTGGCACTTCAGTGTTCGTTATAACGGCCCTCAATTTTCGTACGTTTACGATATCAGGAACACACTAACTTTAGTAAAAAGCTTCTGTTAATTTTTCGTCAAAATTTGGTTTTTGTATCTAAAAATCAGCAACGCACACTGAATTCTATTTAAAATTATGCGGAACATTTAAGGATCTAACGTGTGTGAATGTGCAACATTCTTATCGAATGTAAGTTTTAAAGATTAGATACATTTTCGTACATTTTTGTTAAACACTTAGCTATCATCAAAAGTTACAATGTTTCTTCACAGACCGGATGCACTTTTATTGATATAGAATGTAAGCGAATTTCCACTATATGACCGTGATGTTTTTTTAATCATTGTTTCGCTTTGACCTTCTATCCATTACGTTGTAAGGGAAGTGTTTTATCAAATGCCTGGGATATATTTTTATATCTGCCAACATTTTCGCAACACTACAGATGCCCACAAAACAGTTTTGACCGCATAAACAGAAACTGTTTACATATGGTGAATAATAACATGATCAGGGGCAAGTTTATTTGGTTGTTTATCTCTACAGTTAGCCAGTTCAGTCGGTAAACACGCACAAACCCACATGCAGCAGATTCTTTTCCGTATCAGACACATGTATAAACATAATAGTAACTCTCAGTTCTAAGCTTCCAGCCAAATAATTTATGACGACTCTATGTTGAATTACATGTAAATACAAGTTAACAAATCATGAGCTGATGAAAAATTCGAGATATGTGTTCACGCCCGGCTTATGAGGCTTGTTTATATCTTACTTCTACTAATGTTATATCACTTGTACCACAACAGTGAGAGACTTTTGTGTTGACTATTGAGTTACAAGGCGGAGCATATCAAAAATATGCAGAGTAACTCCAGCAAAATTAACTTCAGATGGATTTAACATTACTTGAATCTTAAAGACTGCTTTGCGTAGTAAAGAATTGTGTGAGCTTCATTTGATTACGATTCCTCTTCCAACCAGTCAATAACCGCTCGGTAGTTTTTGTGTTTTTGTTTACAGCAAATCCATTTTTAGACAAAACGTATCACTTCTTCGAACGGAATCTTATAAGGTGAAACACTAACTATTCCGTGTTTCAATTGGCTAAACAGTTCGTGCATATGATTTATTCCGTTCATTCCTCTTCACTTTTGTGAATCGGTTTTGTTAGCTTATGCAGCAGGTGTGTGAACTAGAGGAGAGCTAAATGGGAGCATACACACATTAATTGTCTTTAACGTAAATTCCATATGAAAGCTGGGTTGCTTTATTCTAGCCTAATTATCTACTGTAGCATTTTTATGATGGTACCTCTTTTAGTTCAGCAGATTATTCTAGATACTGTTATCTAATTCACGAGGAGTGGACCTCCTACGGAGTTAATCCTTTCAATGTGATCGGTAGATTTTACACCGATTTCTTGTTGATGCCAAAATATACAACCGTTTGTTCAAGCGTCCTCTTGTCCACTTGAATCTGCACAATTTTCAAACTAGCTTGAAGGGACAACTATTGCTTCCTGTCGAAGTTACGTAAAGAAACCTCATCGTCTGAATAGAGAGGTCGCAAGTGTTTCAAAAAAATGTTTTGATCGTGCTTGCTGATTTAGCTTGATCTAATGTAAATTGCTACTGCGTCTGTTCTGTTTGTTCTATCGGCTGACCTACAAATAGAGGTCAAAAATCAAATTTCGCATTTTTGATTAACCAGGTTGGTCACGGATGTTTACTTGAGCGTATGAATTAAAAATCACAAATTATAAATGCTATAAATTAATGTTTTCGACGCGTACGTTTGTTATAGCCTTATTTTAGTTTTTAATTTGACAACATTAAAAGTCTAACACATGCAGGAACAACATATTTGGCTTGCTTAATGCAGGCAGCGTGAACCTGTATAAAATTTCAAGAGTGTAACATTATTTGCATGTCAATTGCGGCTACAGTAGAAGAGAGCGTTCTGTTGTTAGGGGTGATCTCAAGAAAATCGCCTCAGCCACGCAATTTTCAATACCTAAATAAACCATTTTCTCTATGTAGATATTCTTCCTGGAGTTCACTTCAGAGATTTACCCCTGCAGCATGTTCGTGTACTGTGCTGGCCCCGGAGGAGAACTTCTGCAGAAGAAAGTTACCCATCCAAGAAACACCGTAATGTGACAATACCTTGCAAATTAATTACCTCAGTGCAACGAATCTGCCAGAAATTTACCCGAAATAATTGGGGTATTGGTGTGGTCCTACTTCCTTACAGGAATAAGCAATAGTTTGGTAAGTCTGGCCCCATATTGCTTACTAATTGACATCAGGGCCACTGACGAAATTAAATAAAACTGTCTGTCCAAGGAATGCATTTTAGCGACGACCTCTTGCAAACTTAGGTGGAGCGTTCACAGTTGCGTAGGGGTAGCTATAGCACGCACACTGCTTTCGTTAGAATCATCAGATTTTTCTAGCGAGTAATCTGTTGCAAGTTGAACGGCCAGAGTGGGTGCATATTTCATCATGTTGTTCCTGTAAAGTGCTTTTGTTGTCAGTGTCGGGGAAGTCGCCAGTTTCCTGAAAATTTTGTGTGACCAAAAGTAACAAAGTTCACTTTTGAGTGACCTTCACCTTTGCCATATTCATGCACTACTCCGGTCTTCACGAACGACTGCTGTTAACATCCCAAATACACGCAAAGACTGTAATGTCTAGACTTTGTCTGGTCCATCCCCTTTGACCTTGCTTATTGCTAGTCGTAAACCTTATAAATACGAACGGGTTTGTGGCCATGTTGTTTTCGAACTGAGCTATATAGAAAAGCTCTGGTTGAAGGCCAGTCTTTTTTCCTGTGTCCATGTTGTAGCCTCGGGCGGATGAGTCGGGTGGGAAGAGACTAACCGACCGCGTGTACACCATACTTCGCTGTTCACTACCGTTATCCGTCGTGCTACGACCCGCCGTTTCATTGAAAGTTATTACGTTCCTGTTTACGCGCTCGTAGGCCGTAGATTCAGTCACAACAGTCACGTTTCTTAAATAACAGGTGACTTGTTAATTACTTACTGAAGATATATGCTGAGCAAAACTGACTCATGCATGGGTTTTTGAATATCTGTTTTGGACTAATGTTTTGAAGGTTCTTAGAACACGCAACCAATTCGAATGTATTTATTAAAACTGTATTTTTCTTATCCACGTGAAACCAGTTCACGTGGACCTGAACCCAGAAAAAGTGGTTATCGGACAATTTTCCGGTGTTCATGAGTTTCAAAGCCAAATAGTTGGCATTTAAGCGGGAGCTGCCAAACAATATCCCAACCCGTTGTACTGCAACAGACGCTGAATGGTGAAGCGTCAAGTGGTTTATCGTGTGGTTTATATTTTGTAGTATGAACTGCTTACATGCATTCAGAGTTTATCCGGAAGTGTGCTTTTTTGTTGTACCATTATTGTCAAACAATCTTCACAGGAAGCTGCTAATGCATAACGGAGCAATAAACTTTGTTTCAAACGATCTACTGGTCTTTAGGCTATCAGTACTCATCTTCACAAGACCAGAGTTATGAGCCTAAGTTAATTTCTATTTAGACGACTCTTATGAAGTAACCTTCGGTATTGAGCCTTACACAGCTCGATTGGATTCAGTGAACAGAACCACTCTAACTGAATGCACACCTTCACAGTGTAAGCGCTTTTGTGCCCTAGAAATGTGTCACCGAACAGAGCAATAATGAGGATAAAATTCAAACCAAAAAAACATAACTGCCATTCATTAAAACAACGGTCCTATATACGTACTGCTTTCAGTGAGCAGAATAATCTATAGAGATAAAAACAAGACAATAATTTTGCATAAAGTCAACTGATATTAAATTTCAATAGAAGATCTGTAGAAATACACTTGTAATACTAGTTGATGATAAGAGATTTGGACAAATTTACTCGTTTCACTGTTTGTTGACGCATATTTAAGTTGACGATCATTTGTGTGCAACTTTTAAACACAATATAAGTCTATTTTTAACATTTTGGCATGAAGCTGTTCAAGAAATTCTTGTGCAGAAACTAAATAGAATATAATGTCGCAGACATTATTTCATCACCAAATAAAACGGTTTTTTTACATGTTCACTTTGAAGAGTTTTCAAATCAATTCGAAAATGAGTCAAGACAATAAAAATGGTAAAATTCATCGCCCAGTGAAACAAACATGAGACTTGCAGATTTGTAGTGGTTTTAATAAAGCCTGCTTTGCGCAACAGGTTTCTACACTACTAAAAAAAATTCCTAACTGCTGCAAGTTATTTGGGCACTGAGCTTAGAAAGGTGACCTTTAAAATAAACTTTTTGAAACTCCAGTATAAATCACAAACCGTTAGATTCGATTGTTACATTATTATCCAATTACGTATTTGAAAGTTTTAAAGGCGGAATATGATCAACAATTTTATTTAGAAAACAGATTATCCGGGAGTTGTTTTAATGAACAGGATTGATTACGTCGCCAAAATGAATAGACAGCTCTTGACGATGCGTCGACCTTTGTAAAATAGAACAGATTACCCTGAATTACACTTGTGAACTTCATGTTTATAATGTTTGAGATAATTAAATGTTAGCAACTTATTGGATGTTTCGCTTACTTAGAAAAAGTTGTTCAAGGGAGGAAAATGTCATCGTGTTGACAACAGACAGGGATCAATAAATTCCTTTATTTTGGAAAATAGGGAAATCTAGGTGCTAACATTTCGTTCTGGCTGGTTAACATCAAATGATCAATAACGCGTAAGGTGTATTTTCAACTAACGTATAATTAAACTGGGTAGGAAATACGATCGAGAAGTGATTGTCGATTCATGCGTTGAGAATTGTCACTCAGTTTTGATCTGATGATATAGGAATAATGTTTCTTGAATGCACAAGTAATACTTCAGTCAACTACTTACCGAGAAGTTGGCGAACAATTAATATGATTCAGGTACGTTTAACTCGGATACACAACAGATTACAGAAATGGTTGTCAACGTTTGCCAACGTTCAGTCTTGTAATGTCACACTAATGACTTGAACTTACTTCCGCAACACATCACATTAACGATGAACCTAGAGACATTGGTATAAGAATTTCACTAGAGTCGAGGTCACTTAATTATGTAAGGTCAAGTTTCTACAGAAATTTTAAGTATATCGCGCTAAAAACGTTATGACAATAAAATTACCATGTCCGTGTACCTCGCACGTAAAGTAGAAGGAATAAACCGACGTCATGGTAATCTGAATTTTAGTTCTGAAATGTGACAAGAAAAAGCTAAATTTGTCTGAAAACCATGTAGTGGATTAATAAACAGACTTGTGAGTTGCAGTGAAACAGCGTTCAAACTTTACGGTCCATAAATCAATGAGAAGCAACCAAGCCGTTAATGTAGTGTTTATACATATCATACGTAATTTCATTTTTGAGTATTTATCAACAATATTTGTTTGCCCAACATTGAACGACGGGATGACGGATATTCGATGCGATTGATCAATACACACTGCCGCTTATGACCTATAGCAAGTTGTCATTGTAGCTGGAAAGATAAAAGTGTTCTTTGACTTACCATTCAAGAATGACTCAATCTTGCGTCTACCAACAAAACACTGGATCAAGCTGGTTGACTGTATTTATTCTGAAGCTGCAATTGCGCTAATCAACCCAATTTTTGACAATCTGTTACCTTCAGTTATCAGGAAACGATCTGTTTGTGCAATGTTTCGTATTCGCCACAAAAACTAAGCCTAGCGAACCGTAAGACTCGTAAACTTTTGAAAACAGAAAGATTAATCCTACTTTATCAAAATTTTATTGCGTAACTAGGTGCCCACATTCCAATTACACGCGAACTTCCGATTTCGTTAAGTATGGGACACGTGCTGATCATTCTTAGCGTTATGGTAAACCTGACCCGAAGAACACGACTCCACTGCCAGAATTCTGATACCTCGAGCAGTTACTAAGATTTGGATCAGAATGGGAGTAAAATGCATCTTCGCCCGCCCACTTGGTTGTAAGGTCACTTAGTTCTACAAATACAGACTAGTTCATGGTGTCTGCTAACCAAGTGCACCACTTATCCAGAGTCTGTGTTGTCCATAGTTTGATTGGTTCATGTGTTTCAAAGTTTAGAGGCGAACCAGCGGGGACTTCAATTCGCATTATTCCCTCACAATTGTTCCCATGAGTTATTCGCCCTCGTATCTTAAAAGATTTGTTTATAACAACCACAAACTACATAATTAATCTGGACTTGACAATCAGTAGTATATTGCACTCTAGTAGGACAGTCGTGACCAGTAGTCGCAGCTCTATTATGTGCACAGAACTGCTCTGTTTAATCTTAGATTACCACAGACTTAAAATCGCAACACATAAGTTCTACATTCTGTTTGATCTTTTCCCATCCAATTCTTCTGTTAGTTTAACATGTGAAAATAATACAGGTTTTAAGTTTGGTACTGAAGAATGAGTACAACCGACATCCGTCTCACCGCGACTGTGTTCAAGATAATCGGTTTTCATTTATTCCGTTACGTAAGCCCACAACTTGAACAGCATCTCATGTATGAATCGTTTCAAAATATTTGGCAACCTTCGCAGTGAAGTATATTTTTTAATGCTGGAAATCCACGGAATTAAATGAACATTATGTTCACTGTATCAGATTTGACTGACTATTGTCAATGAGTGAAATCAGTAGATGACATTCAGGGAAACATGTTTACTTTGAAAGCAGTCAAATTTTAATTCCATTTCATCAGTTTGTTTTTGGTTGGTTGTCAGCTGCGTCATTATTTTATGCAGGGTCGTTGCGTTAACAGGAAACATCTAACAACAATTTTTAATAAAAGTTCCCCTATTTGAGGGATTTAACAACTCGGTGACAGTCAGTGTTAGGGAATTCAGCAAACTCAAATCAGCCCCACATTTCAAAGTTTTTCTTCAAACACTAAAGGCATAGTAAGTATTAGTCAGCGGATGTTCTTTTACAGTGTGAAAACAAAAAGCGGTGTTTTGCAAGCGCAAATCCCAAAACAATCGTCTTGGTAAAAGTTCATAATTTTCTGAAGTTCCATATATGGTATTACTTGGTCCACTTCGTTCGAATTTAACTGTTGTTTAAGCCGAGCTTAAATTAAAAATATATCATTTCTGATGACAATCGTGGTATCTTGTGACTAACCTGAATTGATCCCTCTTAATAACATCCTTTTTAACACAGTCTTGGAGGTTGATTCTCTCCGTCCTATTCAGCAACAATGATGTGTTCTCGTTGGGTTGTACAAAAAGTTCGGTAAACATCCGAATATCGTAACAGTCAACGCCAGTAATCAACTTCATTCACATACTTAACACTCACAAATTAACGCCCTCCTTATCCTCACGGTGACTACAATTTTAACACTGCAGCCTAAGCATAACAGCGATCAGTCACTGTCAAACATACCCACATTCGTGATAATTTTGCTTCAGCTGAAAATCGCATTTCATTCTCCTGAGGACAAGACACATTCTGAGTGCTTGAGGGCTTAAATAGTTTTATTTTGTATGCAATACTCTGTAGGTAATAACTGCTTATATATACCTTAACTTCTACTCACTCTCGTTTTGCATACAAAATTACAGTACTCATGCCGGCATCCTTGGAATCTTATACGGTTTGCCGTGCAATCAACACCACGTCTTCAGTTTGTAGCTTGGAAACAATAGTTGTAACAATTCATACAGGGAAGAATCAATGGAAAGTACTAGTCGGTTCCGGTCAACTTGTCCCATCTTTGTGTCTTCAGACTGTTCGACAATGCAACGAATTTTCATAAGAATGGCAAGATCGAAAGTGCAAACTGTATAAGCGTGGCTTTCGGATAATCGAACAAATACAATTTTGAGCCTCTAGTTTATACTACTTATGGGATTTCGTGTATATATTTCGAACATTGCTGACTATAACAATGCGCAACTGACGGTACAGTGTAATTACATTTTGAAACAAAGTCATTTAATTTGAGAACGAAGAATACACTACATATTATTTTCAAAACCGGCTGACCGATTTTATTCTACGAGCAAATGGCTATCTAGCTAAATAAAGTGACAGTTCCTTAGTTTAACGTCGATTATTTTTGATTTTGAAAGAAAAAGTCATGTTATGCTTTTAATTTTTGGTAAATATACAGATTTGTCACTTAAACTATTAGGAAACATAGGGAAAATTGAGGCTTGTTCTTCAATTTAAAAAGGTCGGTTGTAGGTTGAGAGTACTTTCAGACAGTTAGGAGCAAAATAGTGAGTTACAAACAATCTTAGACATACGGAATGTGACCGAGACTTTCATTACACTTGTTTTCAAGTTTCCTTTAAAATTAACCACATTTATACCCCTCTACGAATTCACATATCCACTCTAGGTAATTCTTCTTGTGGAAACACTGGTCGTGATCCTCTAAGTTCCTACATGTATAGTAAATTGGTACTTTAAAGCAATTATGCATAACTACAATGATTTGGCATTTCATATTTCTGCTCTTCGCGAAAATTTTAAATAAACTGTTTTAAAATGGTGACACCTGCACTTTTAAGATAAAGTAAATCCAACTTGCTATTGGAATAGCATCAAAAATAATGTCAGAGAAAGTTTGGTATATAATAACATTACTGAGGGTAGACGTATAAATCTAATAACCTGTGAACCGCACATAGTGGTTATCATATGAAAACATTAAATAATAACCATTCTCCATTTGAAACTGGAAGTTCATGTACAGATGATACGCTTTAAGTTTTTGTGTTTACCTTGTTCCTAGCCAAAGCAGGTAAACCCATTTTTGCATAATTTCTGCAGTATTTTTGAGCTGACATAAATACGCTATTCTGTTTTGTAAGTCCTCACAACAAACAGTTTACTGATCAAACTGCCATTTACCAATACCATGGTTGTTTTATATTCCCATAGAACCTTTCAGGCATATTAATCTTGCCTGAACATTTACTGCTTTCGTTATCCTCCCATTATATGATAGTTTACTGATTATTACTTCCACTGTCAATGGGCTTAAATCTGATAAACAAACTTCTTTACAACCTTTCATATATATACATACAAGAAGTGGTTTGTTAAACGCACATGGCTTAGCAACACACTTAATTTAACCCGTGAAGTTACGCAGACGTCAGCTTTGAGTTTGATGTACTGAGTGGTGATCAATTCATTTGAAAATGAGAGATAAGAAAAACTATCGCTTTATGACATAACTTATGCCACAACGACTATAGACTCAAGTAGTTGAGGGTGAATATTTACGGATACTTGATGTACCATGAGGTTCAAAACGCGTTTGCAAATGAGCATTCCAGGGTCGTGTTTGCCATAGTTTGAAAATTGTCCGCAATTAATCGCAGTTTTTTCATTCAGATAATTTTGTTTTGTAAACATGAACTTGCTCAGTGGTTCTTTCAGGCCCTGAGCCTATCAAAATGAACATTTCATACTCATACTGTCATTGACTCGTTTGGTTTGGTAAAGTTCCCAACGAATTCAACTTAGCAAACAAATTAATGTTTCCAATTGGCGTTCGTTCACTGCTTACGATCGTTCCATTGCATGAAGTACAGAGTTTATATGCGGTTTATTTTATTCTGTATGACTGAATTTGAAGGCTCCAACAGATCTATTGAAACTATTTCTATCACTACGCACAAAGAGCATCACTTTCAGTAATCACCTTCATGATCATATTGACAGACAGTTTGAGTCACTAAGAGGAGCCCGTTTGGGGGGAGTGCTCGCTGATTTTTTCATACTGATGATGATACCGAGACGAATTGCTCAGGAAGTTTTGGCGTTACCGTCTCACGAACATTATGTGGGTGACATCTTCATGTTCACGCAATCTTCTCAAACGATCAGTGATATGTTGAAACGATTGAGCGCCCATCATGCTAGTTTGATTATTTGTGAACAAGAAAAAGATGACTGATTACCATTTTCGTACATTTCCATCAGTCGCAAGAAAGATGGTTTGTTGAATTGGCCTGTAGGCTTTACACCATTGATAATTGAGCGATCATTAGTTCAAATATTGTTCACGCGTATCAGGTATGCTTGTTAATTAGAATATTTAGCCAACGAAGTTAGGTTACTCATATCAGTGTTACAGGATAAGGGATATCCGATGAGGTTTATCGATGGGCATATTTGACAGAAAAAAACAGTAGACAAAACTTCCACGGCTGGCAAGGAGAAAGGCTACATTGAGCTACCCTTCAGGGGTTGCATAAGTTTTGCTTCGAACTCTAATACACTTTGTCATATTTATCAAGCGACCTATGATATATTCAACATCTTGGTCCGTGACCTAACCTAAGCTATTTTTACCTCAACTGAAGTGAGAACAACTGATTGGCACTAATTTTACGTCACATTTATCACTTTGTATGTATCCAAAGTGAAAGTTATATCTGCAAAATCGATGAGTGATTCAATTCCAGGATGGTGGAAAGATTGCCAAAATGGGTTCAGAATGTGACTGCAAAAGTCAGGTCGTTCAATTCAGGATCACGCAAACCTCCAGTCTTGTCTGTCTCTAGACACACACTGATCACTGGGAATTGGAACAGTTTCAAATTGACACTCAGATTTAGAGTTCGCCACACTAGCCCGCATTTGTTGCGTTTCGCTGAGATAGTCAGGATAAGTGATCTCAGACCAGTGCAGTGTGTACAAAAACGTTTACGTATCAGCCTTAGACTCCCATAATTCTAACAGTTTTACGTTTTATCTCCCCATGCAATCAGAATTTAATCCTTCTAACCACACTCCACTAGTCATATACATATATGTCTACTACTGGTCATTGTTGTTTGGTACTGAAAAGGTGATACAAAATACTAGCATCTACCAATGTTTATCTTTTGATTAATTTGTTCAAATCTATGAAGGAAGTCAACTGTTTCAAATAATTTCATTAGCGTCAAAATGTTTGTTATTAATTGTTGTGTCCACTAGTTGACGGAACCTCACACGACATGTCTTTAGAGCAACTGCGTTTATCACGCTGCCAACAACCTCGGAGTGAAATTAAATCGTCACAGCTGACCACCTAACTAAATCTACTTAACAGTCCTGTCATGATTGCTCACCTGTCTGCACACCGGATACGATAAAAATGCCGTTAACTAAAATCGAAAGCTCCGTGACGCGGACGTTTGGTTAAACTTAACTGGCACAATTCGTTTATTTTGCCCAACACTGTTTCAAACTTGGACTGCCTGTGATGGTCTTTATTTGTTTGTAGGTTAATACCAAAATTCGACCTGAATATGACTGTTGCACTTTACTGTAAGTAGTGTTTGACTTTAGTTATTTGAAATCCCTAAAAACTAACGTGAAATTAGTACTTAGAGCGCCGAGGAATACAAAATAACTATATAGGAACAGTGTAACAAGTTAGCAAAACCGCAAATAACATACGTTGGTTGGAAGCACAGGTGATTCTGTTCTGTTCCAAGTGGGGTGAGTCGAATGGAAATTCAAACATTTGTTTCACAGGTGAGTGTACCGGAGTATGACTTCCGATCAGAAAGTTTTATATCAAAACATCAAATTTTGATCGACTGTGAGATTTAACTACGCATTTTTGCGAAACTGCTTTTAATTATTTAATGATGACTTTCGGTTTGGCTTCAATTTAAAACTCTTGAGTGTTAAGCAAAAATTTCTGAGGTACACTCTGGTAATCTTTACAGTTTTTAAACGACGTTAGCCTTTACGCTGTTTTTTGTTCCAATTCATCAAGTTTTACCAACAAAACAACTTTGTTTTATCTCAAAATTAATCTTGATTGACGGAATGTATTAAACAAATTCTAATTTCAATGATATTTTGCAACACATTAAGTTGAAGTGAATGACGGTGTGCAATGGAGTGCAATTGCCATTTATCCACAAAACTGGACAATCCATGAAACAACATAAATGAATTAGAATAGATAATAATCTCAATCAACTTGGCACAATTGATTGAATAGACAAAATCTTATGAAACAAAATTATCAGCTTTGTCAAGATTCAACAGGCATATTTGTTAGTGAAATTTCAGTAACTATTTTTCAAAGTTATTGAGATAATTTTGTGCGTTTTGAGTCCAGCCTCAACGAATTATAGACAATATAATTAGAGGTGTCGTAGCGTTCCCAGTCACTCCAAGGTTGGTTATCAAGCGGCCTACGGGCTTCAATAGGAAACAATCATCGAACAATATGTAAGTGTGCACTGAGGTAATAAGAATTCGGTTCGAGTCGTGTCAGTTAGTTCTATAATAAGTGGCAGCTGAAGCAGCTCATAAGTTTCGGTGGAAAATGTTAATTATTTTGGAAGACATTGAATTTCGACGTTGGTTTTGGAATAAACAAGGTTTTAGAAGAAGTCTTTTCAATGATACCATATTCAACTTCAATTATCTATTGCGTTTTTCTCTTAACAGGATGTGTGCAAATAAATAAACGGTTTCCAAAATGAAGACGTTTACGGTTTAGACTTTTATGCTGATCGATTAGGAAAGTTTGATCCTGACATCTGTGAGTGTCTGATTAATAGTCCACATTCAAATAGTTTCAAGAATTATTAGAAACATTAAAAATATGTTTTTCGGCAAACTTGTTGAATACAGGGCTGTAAGCATTAAAAAGTGTAACCTGGCGACGTACACTACATGAGTCAACTTCACCATAACTATACCAACCGAGCTACGAATATAATTCCCAAAGTTGAAGTTTCACAATAACTGTATCTTTCAAAATACTACATCATTTATGATGTTCATAAATAACCCACGATGCTAACTGACAGCGTTTTTAGAAAAACTGGACAGGATGCCGAGAATTGGATGGTAGGCTTGATCAATAATTGATAATAGAAATCGGAGACGACCTAATGATAACCGATGAATCCGTCAGATTTTCAGGTTGACCCTGACCAAGACCACGTTCATTGAACTCCATTTTTGTGGTGTTTGGTATGACTGTCTCTAAAACCGACACTCCGCGATCAGCTGCTTTCTTGTTTTGGGTCTACTGACTGGAAATATTGAAGGAAACACTTTAGTCTGAAAACTCCTACATTACTGATTTATCTTTTCGTCCCCTGAGCCACTACACTTTCGAACACTTGTGACATAAAAACGGTTAGAACGACACTTATTAATTCGCTTTCTAATATAATTGGAAGCAAAATTTAGTTAACTTTGTATCTGGACAGCAAGTTTACCTTCAATCCTTGATGCTGTTGTTTCAAGGTTCTTTCAGATTACAACTACCTAGTAACTCATAAGGTGGGTATACCGTTTTTATTCATGAGATGAGATCAAAACGCTTTTTTTAGTTGACATAAAAACTAACAAACATCTACCATTGTTCCAGTAATTAGTTCCCCTTAGTTTTTTGACTGTTTGTCTGAATCACCATTCTAACAGGCACATATATATGTGAATTCATTCTCCCTCAGCAGAATCTGGTCGTTTCATGCCAATTTTAGAATGCGCGCAATGTATGCATTCAGCTTCTAAATTGATCTCGGGCTAGGTTTTGGTTAAGTAATTATGGTTTGCTCCTGGCATGAGAAATGTTATTTATTTTGCGTAGGATTTTGTATGTAAATGTCATGAGCTTATTTTATTTTACAGAAATGATAATTTTTTTCTTAAACTAACTTCAGTATCAATTCGAATGAATAAGTTTTGGAACGGGTAATGCTATTTTTTCACGTTACTATCTTTACTTGTTCGGCGCCTGGCACTTTACTGTTTGGCCATAGACACTATCAAGCCACTCAGGTTACCATTTTGATTTTTTCATTAGCAGAAACTGGGAAGTGCCTGAACACGCTACAAAAATAGTAACATTTATGGCCTGTACTTAAAAGCATTGCCACATTAGTTAGCTGTATTTTACACTTCGAAGATTGGAAATAACTGAGGTAACTTCTGTTTCTTCAAGGGTTATTGGAGAATTGGAAATGTGTTAACCAGTAATGCACAACAATCGTCTACCACATGCATGTTTTACATTAAGATGTATCTTTCCAGATGGTATAGCTACACCATATCAAAGAATCACTATAGTAGTGCACGTTTATTTGAGGTTGAGAGGGTCTAAAATTACGTACGACGAACCATGATGACCAGCAGTGTTTTGGTAAATTAATGATATCTTTCTCCCCTCTCGAGCTGTGTGTAGATTGTGACCGTAAAGTAACACTTGGTTTTGGTCGCAGACAGTAATTCCGTGTTGTCAACATGATTGGTTAAGAACTCACATGTGAATATGAGTAAAATGTTTCCATCTTAGCGGTAGGAATCAGCATCTATGTGGTGAAGCCTTGATTAGGTCGAAATAAAACTACTTCGACCGAACATACGTACGAGAAGTTGCGGAATCCGTCACAAGTTTTTGCCACCCACAAGTTCATTGGTTTTTAATACGGTTGACTGTTCACTATAGACTTGTTTGGCCTTGATTTCCCGTAAATGAAAGACGATGAAAATTCATTGCCATTCAAAATATGTATTCACAGGCTACAGTCCGTTTTTGTACATCCTCTTCAGCCAATTTATTTGCCATAGTACATAACGTTTTTAATAAATTGTCTCTCCTAATAAACTGAGGAAAATTGTGAACACTATCGGAACAGTGTCTGAAACAAACTTGGACACAACCAAATTTGAATTTAACACCATATAGCAAACGGAACCAATCACCTTTTACAAACTGACTTGAAATAATAAATTCGGTTTGGATTCAGTATTCCTTATTCTTCAGTGAATAGGTTTTGATTTAAAATACGATACCAGACAACAGTTGTCTTTTTTTATTTGTAAAGAAAGACCACCTTATCGAGATCAACCCAGCACGTTGGCAGATTTGCCATAGCAATCTTGATTAGTTGACTAAGTTTGAATAGTTGCGTTTTTATTCTATTCAACTTTTGTAAAACTTTGTAAAACTGCACCTAGCTTGTTAAGCTTACTTGATTACAGTGCAGCTTGAGGATTACGACGTTTTTGACTTCTGTTTTGAAAGCAGTCTTTCATTTAGAATGTTTTAAAGACAACATCAACAGGTTGTTAAATTCGTGGCATCGTATTATAAAAAACACGTAACCAATCACGATTCCAACTAAAAAGATTCAATGGACCCTGCTTCCGGAAGAAACTTGCTAATGAAGTAAGTTGTCACTTGAAGTCTTTGTTTAAAAATAGGTATATAAATGAAAATGATAAATAAATCTTTTTGTTGCTTGCACGGAACGAAATTTGTTCTCTTTATCACATTATAATTTTGCTAACGACACCACGTGGTAGTTTCATAATGCTCGGAGTACCATTGTTTTAGCATATGAATTGATATAAAGTACAAGGTAACCTCCGCAATAGACTTAGCAGACAAAAGGTTTCTGTAAAACGTGGGCGTATCCAATAAAACAGCTTGGTATCAAGGAGCTCGTTAAATCATGTGATCTAACATTAGATGAAGAACGCGTGGGGTGGAGACAAACTAAGTTATTTGGGTTATTGACAACAAAACCATCGTCAGTAGAAGAGGAGATGTAGCTTCATCAACCTGATTTTCCTTCTGATACCGTTGCAAGATTGCAGTCTATCAACGAAGATCTCATCAGCGACTTCCGGGTGGCTAAACGCACGCAACTTACTGGACGTGGTCACGCTGCCAGTGGAGCGAACCTGTTCGCCAGGTGTCATAGTAGCAGTATCAGTTTTCTAACTGCATTCTATTTGGTAAGACCAACTGTGAATGCATGCAAATCGTTTGTAGTTGTGTAGTGATTCGCACGTTGGTTATTATTAATTTAAGCTGAGTTTAATGGCAGAGATGTTTAGGTAGTGGCAATTGCTGGTTAACGGATCTTTGCATGGCTAATTGGCTAGCTCGCTTACGTCTTGAGTGTACGTGAACATTGATAAAGCCACAGTTTCACCACATCTATTACGATAAACACTAATGTTCTGAGGTAGACTGGACAGTCAGATATCACTGTGTTTGCTAGTGGCATAAGAGCGAACTTCCTTGCTCTTAATTTGGTGGTGTATTCGCTGGGTGATGCTCTTGGTTGACGAGTGGGACACAATGATGAGACTTTCACATTCGTGCGTATTTCGCGGACTGTGCATAGCAAGTTTCTCATTTCAGCAACGAAACTGCCGTACGTCACATAGAAACCACGCAGTTCGACTCAACAAAATAAGGAAGTTAATCATATTACTGGTAACTACGGGTTGGTTGACTACTTTGAAGGTTGACGGTCGTCCTGAAATAATTACCAAAACTTAGACCATGTTGTTACTCTTGTTGGCTATGCTATGTCGTCAGTTCAGTGATCACCTATCTGCAGTTGTAAGTGTTCAACTGGATATATAACGATCAATGAATAAAGAACACGTGTTACACATCGACGACAGTCAAACCACTCTGAATACAAGGATAGTGTTAATCAGGCTAACACTTGGTGAATACTAGAACCTTTTATAAAACATCCATTCCAACCAAGTACCAAAATGACGGCGGAAGTGAATCTCCGTCTACTCATTAACATTTACCAAAACTTTCACTGATTTTGAACTGTAATTACGACGATGGCTGTGGTAAAAAGAAACGTCAACTTACAGAAATATACTTGGAGACCGTTAGACCTACTCATGAGGCAATAGTCAAATGATATTTTTGGTGTTATTTTTCAGCGCTTACCATTGGCAACATTCCAGCTAGTCTGTATATGAAAGAAAACGGCTTGTCGCGACGAATCAAAACAGGGATTAAGCATTTTGTAGAAAAAAACAATTGTCCTAAGCAGTTTGTTTAGCTGTAGAAGTTGTTGGCTATAACATTGCTCCATGGGAAGTTGACGTGACATTGAACCTTCCGTTATTGAGACACACTAATTCTTTAAATCCGAACCTTTGTTTTCCTGCTCTTCTTATGACTATTGGTTACAGACTGCTTTTTGACCTGACCACACCTCTTGTTTCATTCGGGCGGCTAATTTGTGAATTGTAATTATCATTGACCATTTCCGTCATATAAGAGGTTTGTCACAGCAACATATGATATCCATACATGTATTAGCCTTGCTGTTGTTATATCTATGGTACCAATGTGTCATTCCGGAGCACAAAAGGGAACCGACTGCATTGAAAAACTCAGAGTTTCAACCTTGTGGCCGGATTGTCGACGGCATCTCTACTTTGAGACAGACAATAGATACTACTTCCGGCAATTAAATCAAATCAGAGTTTCTGACTTAAAGGTTACTTACAACTCGATTGCCTAACAAGCTCTCTGATGATATATCTAACATACAGGTGATGGAACATTATAAATCAGTTTTTGGAAACCAATATATTAGCACAATCACTATGCAGACAACACAATGAACCAGCTGAATGCTATAGCTTGACAATATGACACAAATTTTCCTACTCTCAACTGTTGTTACATGACTGAATTGATTCTGTTGTTATTTGGGTTATTGTACGAGTACCGCTTGAAGTTGTTGGTCGCATTTCTTATCGAGATGGTATCCATGCGTATAAGAAAAGCACTTCGTGCGTTTGCTGATGTGTGTCATCCCGAGATTCCAAAAGACATCCAGCCATCGGCTAACAGTATGTTGTGCAATGGATGCGTACGCTCTGTTTTGGTTACAAACACCCTTAAATAAAAGGAATGGACGTGGGATCGGATTTGGGATAAAGTGGATGTGGACCCCGTTTTCTACTATCTGTCTTTTACTATCGACTCAATGGACAGTCCAATATGAACTGTTGCGGGCTCATTCAAGAAAGCTAGACAAGGTAATCGAAGGAACGTTGCACTGTAAAATTCGTTTGTTCGTTCTCATGTTATTATTATTTTACTGTCGAATTCCGGGCTTTCATGATTGATATAACTGTATCCATCATTTCTTGAAGACCACCGGTAAGTTTTATGGTGACTTTCCACGTTTACGACCTGCCGTTTGTCTGAAAGTGCCAGTCTTGGACTCAATTTCATCTACAGCACCGTATTTCTGGGACTTACTCGCTCAGTGTGATCTGAATTAGGATTTGTGTGATTAGAGTTCGAACTCTGTTGCGGAGCTGCGGTGACTGACCTAGATATTTTCACCGATAAATATTCAAACGAATACGTTCAAGGATTTCCTTTTCAGAAAAATGGCAACGGAAAATTTTGTGGACTTGTTGGCTAGCGTGCTGAGCTTCATGTGATTGTGTCGGATCAGGTGATTTACTGCGTGAACCATTAGGTGAATCAGCGGTTATAAATTTGACTGATACTTCAACTCGGTGTATCCACTGTGGATAATTGACGGTTCAGCTGGTGTTAATAGTTTGCAACATGCATCAGTGAACCGCACGATATGTCTACTATGAGCGATAAAAATAGCCGCTGGAACTAATTGTTTATCACAGATACAGATGAAATCACCGCTGAAGTAGCTGATTTAGACGACGTCACAATGACAAAAGTGATACAGATGAAACAAAATCAGGAAGTCTATTGATCAAACAGGTTCACTCGAAGGAAAGCGTACTTCATTTCTCATACTGATTAGCTGCCTAGCTGCTTGATCCTTCTTACTTGTACCCAAACAAAGTGGGCCGATTCACCTCAAAGCGAATTACATATGCCTTACAAGTCAGACTCGATGATTCTGCTTGCAACATCTTCAACTTTCGTTATCTTGGCAATATTTACAGATTAGGAAGGTTTGGGTTATTCAAAACTCCTTAAATTCACCCCGACTATTCGAAGTTTAGTATACTGACCTATGTTCCGTGGACAAAAATTGGTTCTGGTATCCACAGTCACTGCCTAACAGTGTAGATACACGCACGGGGACTTCGTGGCAATTCGTTTAAAACCGTTCAGTTTTGTTTTTGCGTTCACACGCTCTCTATCTAATAATAGCTAACAACAGCCATCACATTTTGGTGCTAACGTTAATCACAAGAATATTGAGCCGTTGGATGCACATATATCAGATATGGTTTCAATTATAAACAATCACAGCCCAAACATATTCCACATCTGTTTTTTGTTTTTTCACTTTGAAGATACTGTAGATTTTTTCAAACTAAAAAAACACGCATTACGTAGTTGTTGTCAGTGGTCTCATGACTACCCTAGTATTTAGCAAATGACTAAACAAAACCATAAACCAAGAGACTGATCAGAAGCAGCTGAAGAGAATATGCCTTTTTACTAATATATTACATTTCCGAAGTTGTCCCTGGTTAACTGAAACTCCTACTACACATATATATATAACAAAGTCACTGGCTAAACGTTGATTGTAGTTGCTGTGGTATGTGACCGTGTGGAATTTCTAATGCTTTCCAATTTAACTTGAAACAGTAATAAAGATATTCGCTGTTGTTGAATAGCGCTCTGCTTATAAACTGAGTAAACATAAGCGAGCGAGATTAACAAGCAGTTCACGATTACAGTGGTGTTGATTCCGAGGGAGTTATTGACAACTGCAAATTTTATGGGTAATGTAGTGACAAAATGACGGCCATGAAACTTATACCCCATACCGCCAGACGGGACGCCTACAAGCTATCCACTAGGTCAGCCTGGTATCCCCGAGAGCTGGAAGGTATTCCATGTTAACTGTATTCCCTTACAACCTTTCTCTATTGAGTAGATTTGATTGAATTTACGCCGCTCAATTTAATTGTTTGCGCCACTGCTTTTTAAGCTGCCAACAGCTAACAGCTGATTTCTAAGCATATATTTCATTTAGTTGTAAATTGTACATCTTTGTTGATTATTAGTCCATTATGTATAAAACTAGCTTGATCTGAGCAAACCTTCGAAAATCTATCTTGTTCTGCCAAAATCAAGAGGTTTTTAGCTGCCCTGATGGATTACGTATAAACGTTTATTCTAACTAGAAACCTCGCAGTTTTCGAGACCTCTACATTACGCACAAATAAATGGTGGACGTTTCATGTGATCGACTTCTCTTTCAAGTGCACATTAACTGCAGACACAGCGATGAACGTCAAGAACAGGTTTTAATGCTTCTTACAGTAGTAGAGATGAACTCCAAAAGTTATAACTCAATGGAAATAACTTTCCTGCAGTGATAATTGTCGCCAGTTAGATGTATTTTCAACACTGAAAGTCTGCAGGAGAATACTTGTTTTGTGTGCACCGAGGATCTATGAAGCACAAGAAACGTTTGTTTCAGAATCTGGTTGATTATAAGTTATTTGTATTGTCAAAAGTATTGAAAATATCCACTGATTCTTCACACCTACATTCTGCCGAGGAAATAATATTATATAAATTTCTTTTTTGAATCTATCTAGGATAATGCCTACGGGTTTATTTGTGAGAGGCGTAAGACATTGGGCTACTTCATGAGATGCGATTTTCTGTGCTGATATTTCAAATTGTCAACAGTAAAATAAAAGCCATGGCATACTGCAGTTTCGAACTGGATCTACATCCACTACACAGTGTTTGTGAAAACATCATTTAATCGGAGCAAATTCTGTTCCAGTAACGGCATAAGCCAGAAAGTAGTAACGTCCTTGTCAGTTCGTTTTACCATAAATATCGAAGTTAGTAAACTCTGTTGTTCAGCACAAGCTGTCCAGAAATCCTGATTGAAGTGCTCAGAAGCACAGTTCGTGTCGACGTTCTGAAATACTGGGCCTAGAGTACTCACCAACGTTGTTTTACACTGAAAAATTTGGTGAAAATCTGGTGAATTGCAACTTATTCTGAAGATGCGAGAACTCAACGGAACAATTTGAACTGTTCTGTTGAACGATTTATGGATAACAATTTGCTGTTAAAAATGAATAGTAGTCGTCGTTCGTAATTATGATCAAACGTGTGCTGAAGATTTTTTTGAAAAAACCAAACCAACCTTCTTCCTACAAACCTGATACCTGAATCCTTTACGAAAACATCCTTCCACACACAGAATATGATAAATAAGCACGCAATGATTCAAACAAATGTAGAATAGAAGGGATACACTGAATTCAATAAGAACAACATACAGAACCAGCAACGTTCGAATTGGCAGTCATATGGTGAAAAAATTTACATCTCAAGTAGGTCGAGTAGGGGACTACCAATGATGACAATATCGACCTAACAGTGAAGCACGCGTAAATAGACGGTAGTCAAAAGATAATCTAAGCGTAAACATAAGGCAAGGGGAAAACGAAACCAATGTTAGCAGCCTAACTAAAACATTAAACTATTGATAGAAACAAACACCTGAAGAATAGTGTTAAGTTATGACTACAATCCCTTATCACTTTGGTAGGGATAGGTTAATTATTGTCTGCCTTTTACGCAAAAGATGGTTTCTAAGGTTTTATCGTAAGGGTCTCAGCAAAAACTCAGGTATACTTATTAGTTAGGCGATATAACACACGAACGGTTTTCTGCTCTTGAATTAAGTCTTAGTTATCCCAAGTATTGTATGATGAAACATTGGCTGGCGAAGGTTTTTTGTTCACCAGATACTTTCGAATGTGATCTCAGACACGTGTTTTAAGCGCTGTCACTGTTCGGCCAAAGTACTTGACTTTACAAGAACAAGTGAATTCATAAAAGGTTATTTATGGCAAGTGAACTGCTCGGTTTTTTCCATGGTGTGTAAAGCAGTCGTGTCACTCAGTTTATCGGTCTTAATTCTGCCGCGTTGTACGCAGCTATAACAGCACATTTTAGTCAATGTTTAGTCTATGACGGTTGTTACATTCTCACTCGTGTACGCGGGTCTGCAAGACAGTATTTCTGATAGTAACCGTCTAGGCCTTTCTCTGACGTATTTTGAGTTAAATCGTGCGGGGCAGTCATTGTGTAACGGTGCTCGATTTTCTCGAGTGAGCGAGTTCTACAAATCTCCTGTAGAGGGTTCGAGCGAGACCACGTTTTACCGATATTTGAAATGAATATACTGTTTCGTGCAAGTTAGCTTTCTATGCGCTGTCCTCATAATGGATCCATCATTGTTCACGGACATTCTCAGACCTAAGAAGGAAAGTTTGTTATTTTTCTGAACCTTTGTGGTGAACGAAATGTTCGGGTGTAGACTATTGGGTTGTGCGCACAGTTGGTCAGCCTGTCGTCGTGAGTCACACACAAAGTACGTTGTCAACATTTTGCCTATACAGCGTTGTAGAGTCAGTAACTGTTGCTGCTTGTCTATCTAAACACGCCATAAAAAATATCAGCGAGTACGTCATAAATAATGGGTATCACTTTGGTTAATGGGGCGTTTGTAAGAAGTGGTTTTATATCAGAATATACCACTGTTTTGTCCTTAAGTTAGAGATATTTTCGAGAACCAGCAAATAAGAACGTGTTCAGCGATCTGTTTGAGCAACGGTTCCAGCAACCGGATAGGCCACAAGGCCAGTTCACGGTACGGTAAGTTGACCATCGAATATATAAATGTCGAAGGTAAGCCAGGTTTGTGTTTTCGGTAAGCCATACACTTTGGGTATCTGTGATCTTTTGGGGAAGAGTTCTTATCAATCACACCACCCTTTCTTAGATTCCAGAGACAGTTGGTACCATATTTTAATAGATATGGTGAAATGTGTCTGCTTAACATTCAGACGGAACTTTGAACGACCTGTCAGAATTTGCGATATTTAAGCGATATAGTCACTTTTCTTCAATATGAATACGGCGGAGCCTTTGTCGGAGATAAGAGGATAATAATCGGATTCTTAATCAGCTGTTTACTTGAAAGAACATGCAGTTTTGTTTGGGCGGCAAACGTCGGAATTAGTGGATCAAATGGATCACCTTAACTATGAACCAACTGGCTGCATCGGTAGTTGTAGGCCGTAAAGTATTCTCATTTTCAGGTGACAGTACAAACGATGTCTCAACGTGAGAGTCAAAAGTACTGAATGACAGAATGCAAAACCTGAGACCTACCATATTATTCTGCTTATAATGCTATTTCTTTGCTTGTTTCTAGTATTCAAGTGTTCTAGTTGTGCTGGTCGCAGGTGTCCTACTCCTCTTGTCTTACGTTTACACTAAGATTATCTTTTGACTACCGTCCACTTACGCGTGTCTCACTGTTAGGTCGATATTGTCATCATTGTTATTCCCCTACTCGACCTACTTGAGACGTAAATTTTTCCACCACATGACTGCCAATTCGAACGTGGCTGGTTCTATGTGTTATTCTTGTTGAATTCAATGTATCCATTCTATTCTACATTTGTTTGAATCAATGCGTGCTTATTAATGATATTCTGTATGTCTCGCAACCGAATAGATCGGTCGGAATATTTCTGCAAAGTACATATATTCCTACTTGCATGTTCCGAATTCACCCGAGAACATATGTGCATTTTCATCCTCATGAATCCAGAACATATTTAACGTCCGCAGCCAATAACTACCAAGAGAGTCGTCGGCTTAACATTGTGGTTCATTCAACAAACGAAACAGGTCTAAGTCACATGCTGATAATTTTTCAGTTCGCGGTTAATATAGTTATGGATCATCCCCTGCTAGGCAAATAAGTGAATTTAATAAGTCATTCTTCTGAACGGAATTATCAAGTAGCAAGCACTGCATAATATCATATCAGTTTAAGTTCGAATTCACAACACAGCACACAGCAACACAACATTGTGATCTTCCTTCAGTCGAATCCGAAGTACAGAACCTACTAAACTGGTACACAAGCGAGAGACTCTGGTCGCTGTAAGTGTCTTAACCGCCATCTTATTTATCTCCTACAGCTCATAGTCAGAATGTTGCTGCACTCTCTTTCTGTGTTCTATATTAACCGGATTGCACGATGAAACACGATTTTGCTTATGTACCTATTTTTACAGAGCTTATCCTTAACATGTTTAAGATCTGGTAGAATTTGTTTCCCGCCAAATCTGGGGGCAAATATCAGCAGCGCTATTTATAGCTTCAGCACAAAATTGTAAACCTAATAATCAATAGATTGACCATTTATGGGAAGGTAAATCGTGTACCCATTGACTAGTGAATATTTTATCCTTTCTGAAACTGTTGTTTTTCAAAGTTACATGTGTGTTACAACTTTGCTTGCGTACACCTCTGATAGATGGTAACAGTCACGATGACGGTTTTGCATCCGATCAACACATATTTATATTACTCATTGTAACATACTTTCAAAATTTGCTAAGAGTTTGTGGTGCATTGTTAAAACTAAAATTGAGAATGAATTGGTCAGGAAGATAGACATATTTTTGACTAGACATGTATAACCACAGACACATTTCACTGGGGTACACAATTTACTCAAACTATGACTTTCATTTAGGAAGATTGAGAGATTTTTAATATTTTGCTGATTTTATGTCGCACTTGTACGTTTTGAGCTGTGCACCAGCTTCAGAAATACAAGATGTAGCTGTCCAATGCACAGTAAATAAATGCCAATATGAATAACAGCATGTTCACACAACGAGTTTAAAGATAATATTGATTTATAACAGTAGTGGTGCTTAGATTGTCGTAATTATGTTCTACTGCTGTAGGGTCTATCGCTATTTTGTTATGCGTTTCTAGTCTATAGGGAAAAGAAGATCATTATTTTTCCGATGCAGATGACGAAATTAGAGAATCCATACACGGACCCCTTCTCGTTTTTTATGCGCTATAGACGATTCCTTTAACTGACTGGTCTGCTGTTAAAAGGCATAATTATTCTTTTGCTGTCAACAGGTTACCTGCTTTCCAATAGATCATTTAAAGTGAATGACTTCTGTTGTATCAACCACCTGATTTCTCTGAGAAGAAAATGTGGAATTTTTACATTTTCTGTATCGTCAACTTCAACCAAAAGTAACTTGGAAAATTTTTTTTTAAACGAAACCTTTTCAAAAACATAAAGTAAAACATTGTAACAAAAGCTTCCGACTTAACTATTGATACAAACACTATGACATTGTTGTATTAGTCGGAATGAATGTATTTGTGAAAAAACCTTGGTACATTCACTAAAGCGGCGTCGTTTAGCATTTGGCTTTGTATGTTTTCGGCTTAGATGCAGGCGACACGTTTCAACGGTAACTATTAAAGTTTGAAAAGGCTGTGCTGAGTAACTCCACTCTCAGCTTGATATTTGGTTTTCATGTAGCAAGGTGTGTTACCCATACAAACTATGAGACTGCTTTAAACACCCAACTTAAGGTCGACTATTCTACCCTGCTCTATTCATTTCGCTGTACTACCTTCCTACGTTACCAGCAACCGCTTACCGGGTTAAGACAAAATCATGTTAGCCGTTATGAGCTAAGGTTGTTGGTCATATAGTCAGAGAGATGTCTTTACCTTTATACTAATGGGCACATTCATCATGGTAGGAAGGTAAATATTTTATGATAAAACTTTTATTGATCACGTACCACCAGGCTATCATTTCTTGATCCTTCTCTATTCTGCTAACTACGATGCATTACGGAAGGTTACAAAATGCCCGAAAAACACCTCACTTTTTAAATTTTCCGGCCATGTGTAACACGCAAGTTCTTGATCAATCTATTTATCTTTCCAATCTATTAGAAAACAATTATTTTATCTTCAAACTGATCAAACGCTTACTATTGAGATGATTGTGTGAAACGAACCCATTTTTAAAAATTTGTCTAGATACACTGTTTGTTTAAAGGGACTAAAGGTTGAAAGCTTCCGGTTATTTGAATGTTCAAATAGCTTTATAATTGTAATTTTCATCTAATATCATTTGAACGACTGCGTACTTTTAGTAAGGTCTCTAACTAAATTCCATGGAACGCTGACATGTTAACAACTTCAGATGGCAGGATTATGTAGAAAGAGTATGTACTAGTTCAGATTTTAAAATATTTAGTTTTAGCAAAACTTAAAAACAAATCGAGCCTTTAATGAGTTTCAGAAAATTGTAAATGCTTTTGAGCAAACGGTTTGTTTAGCACCTGGTGAGTTGTTTACTTTTAAACAAGAAACAAACAAGAGAAAAACAAAACGTACTAAAAATTTGTTTACATCTCTCTTGGAAACCGATGAGATGCAATTAACGGAGTGATATTTTGAACGCGAAAAATAACTGAGCTCAAACCAGGTTAGAACAAATTGGATTTCTATAAAGGCGTTGGAATGTTGACGCTTACGTTACAAATATTGTGGAATATAATCAGATGAGCAAGTTAACGTCCGTGATCCCGTCTGTTCTACATGTTTGTTTTTGTGATTTTCATCTCTTTTCAGGAATTGTTTACTACCTTCCAAGTCTTCGAACCGAATTCTTACTTCTATATATTTAATATTTTGTTTAATTATTTTCCATTGGGGTGTGAAAGGTATGCAGAACGTTGAACACTTTTCATTTTATTTCCGTTCAGTTGTTTTTGTATGGTACCCCATATTCAGTAACCTTCACTACATTGCGTTAATGTTAGTATGTCATCTTACAGTTATTAGCAGTATTCGGTAAGCCTGTAATTTTGTATTTCGCCTGTGTAGTCATTCAAAGAAACGTCCAGTAAAATTAGATCCTAATCTTCACGATTGGGAACATGTGGATCGAAATGGAAATATTTTTTCACCTATATAGTTGTACTGCTTTTGTTCAGCAGTTGAAAGTTAAATATGTTTCCGGTTGTGTAAAAGCGTCAAGTTTTTGCTACAAACATAATTTATAAACGTGGTCGTATGATATATTCATAGATTGCACGAAAATGTTACTAGTACAAATTAACCCACTTAAATTTTGCAGAAATCGTTTGAAATTTTCTAGCAGGTTGCAGAACAAAAATATCACTTTGTTTACTGTATTCGTGGGCCAAAACTATTTCATCCGACAGAGAGAGATCCAGCCAGTTATCATGAGACATCCATGTGTGAGGTGTGGCTGTACTTGTTTCCCTTAAACAGTGGATTTTATCAAAACAATCCACGTTTGTCTCCGAACCATCGCCAAATGAGTATCAAGTACTACTAAGTTGCTTTATTTCTAAAGACCTGTTCATATCCGGAGGTGTACATTGTTCAGTCTACCAAATTGCTTATCTCCCGAAAGCAATATGCCTGCAAATACTTCTACACTGGAGGTTTCCACGTGCAGTCGCGAATTCAGATTTACTTGTTATAGAGCCAGGTTACACAATAAATTGTCACGTTTATCGCCGACAATGCACGTTACTCGTTATTATTCATCCACGACTTTTGTGTATTTCGTCATTAGTGCTAAGAAAATTCAGTTTTCTTTCTGGTGTTCTAAAGATGAATACCCTGTGACTGTCTATTCCAATACATGTACAATTTGGAATAACTTCGTCACCTCACTTGGGATAAAAAGAACTGCACCAATAGATGCTTAATAGTTTGCCTCAACTCCTATTGTTTAGTTTATACTAGATTGTATATAGTGAACAGTTAACCGCCAACGTCTGTAAAGATGATACAAAGTTAGTCGTGATGTAAATCGTACGTTTACAAATCTACACCTCAGATCCATCGTTTGCTTTTTGAAGTCAATGCCACTGACATATTAAGCTTTTAATTTCCTCCCAATACCTCCTTCGTTTTGCTTGGTTCGGTTCCAATACGCGTCAGTTTGTTAGGGTAAACGGAAACTTTTATCTTCCAAAAATATGACAAGAATGGCTTAGGTTACTGGTAAGTACCTTCAGAATTGATTACTGATTTTGAAGAATATTGATAGTGATAATTTGTCTAGTTGCACACTACTATGAATATTTTGAGATAAAGAAGAACTTGTGAATTCCGAAGTGATTAAACGTTTAGCTTCAATTGATTGATCATCATTCCACTGACAAACTGGAATCACGACGACAAAGTAGCGACCAAGACTTGTTTTCTATGTTTGATCATCAGATTGATTATAACACAATAAGCATGAAAAACGACAACATTTATGGGTACTTGCTGAGCATGGAGGGTACTTAACCTGGATCCTTGATAACTACAGTCCTTTCGATATTTCAGTTCACTATTAAACAGCATACCAGTGTTACCAAATTAACCTTGATTTAATTCAACAATGCAAAAAGGACAGATCTGTAGAAAGTTTCGAGGACAAACAAACACCATGTATCAGCACCCTTTGAGAAGCCACAAAATATTTTAGAGCAGGCAGTTGTGGAGCGACGCGTATGTGCCAATTAATACGTGATCTGCTGCTGCTCCCGTACAATCAATGAACTTCAACGACAGACAGATTTATCTTGCTTGTAATTTGAGGAGACATGGAACAATTCCCTCATGACACTAAATCTCTTATAGGGAGTTCGTAGACTGTTCCGGTAGGTAGCTTCTTTGAGCATGATCAATGTTATTTCATTTGCGCATGAAATGAAATATACCGGCTTATCACTGCCTTCTTTTAACGGCCTGGAGCTTGTCGAAAAAGTTCAGAGAGTAAATACTAAACCATTTTAGGGTCAGACCCTTAAGTCAAGTAGCCATAATCAGTACATCATAATCTCATTAACGTACGTCTTTTCGGACCCGAAAACACCTCCATAAACTAGATTATTTGATAACAGACCCGCATTTAAGAGGGATAATTAGACACTTGGAGTGTCATCCTTGGAAGGTCGAGTATGGACAGACAAGCTTTTGCATGAGTAGAACTGCTGCTAATTTTGGGAAGAGCCATCAACACTATGATCACCAACCTATGGATTAAATGCTGTAAAACTTTCACAGACTTAGAAGAGTGTACCCCCTACTCACCTAACCCAACCACATGGGCCATGAACCATATATATCTTCAGATTTTCTTACTGTTTCACTGTTTAATGTTGGCTTGTGGTTGTATGTTTGCCTCATTAAGTTTCACATTTAACGACGGATATGGTCCGCTTAGAAATTTGACGCTCTTCTACTGACCAGCGCAATTACACCCGATGCACAATCAGCCAGACCAGTCTGGTAAAAAGTGGGTGACCAGAACGACAAATTCATCAAATTCCATTAGTTATTCATATCTTTCTTTTGAAGGAGAAATGAACTTTGTGTGAATTTTGATTAATTAATTTACATACTACGTCATATTAGTAGAACAGATGCGATAGAACCTAAGCGGCACGGTGTAAAACGATGACTTGAAACATCGAGAGAATAGTGTTCGTTTATTCATTCTACATGCCGGATCGAGCGTTGTTCAACAAGTTCATCACAGCACTATCTTATTACTGGAATTTCTTTTACCACTAAAAAAGACTTCTGTTTAATTCAAAGCCGCTAGGAGTCTGCCACATTATAAGTATTAGGTCATATTTTTCAGTATATTAAAAATGAAAAACAATTTTTGATTTTTAGAAGATTTTTTGTTGTTCATTTAAACAGAGAATATTAAACGTTGAATTCAAATGGCAAAACTATTGTTGCGGCTTACATATACTGCCTATTCCTTTTTGGTGCAAGCTTCGTAACGACCAGACCAGACACAGTGGAATGTTGCTAGCATTTAATGTAAGCTTTGTTTGAGATATGAGAAGAAATCCCGATTTTCCCGGGGAAAACTAATCATTTGTGTGCAGCCATTAAACTGGATTACAAATATACTGATTTTATTCAAATCCTGCGATGACTATTTGTTCCCAGTATTAACATGTCTTAAACAAGGAGCATCGTTAACCATCAAAACTACCGGGTGAGTTGGGTATTTTCTCTCCTGGTAATGTGGGTTTCATTAGACATATATCAGCTATAGGCAATTTTCAAACAACCATGGCTATAACGTCTACCACTCTCGAACAGATATGTGAAAACATTGTCAAATGTCCTAGGCAGTAGACACTGAGCTCACTTTGACTCATATGAGTTCTTAGTGACATTATCAGACATGTACAACCCATAACAGTTACGCAAACAATGAGACAGCATACGTAACAGCTTATCGTCAGCCGAATCACGACTGACGTTTTGTTCGTTGTGGGGTAACAACAGACAGCGCACGAAAGCCGCATCCCAATGTTGATTATTATGTCCTTCTGTGGTAGTGTTGCTTAATTGAAGTTTACTAAATGACTCAAATGACAGGCTCCGAGAACCATGCAGTTGTTTCATAACTCGTCTTTCTATCAGACTAAGAGTGATATCACTGACATCGTTTTATGATCTAATGAGATCAATCTATTGGAATCGAGTAAAATCGAAACTGAAATTTAAAAAATGCAAAATGTACGAAATAATTGCCGGTACAGGTTCACATGTTTCGCAATAGTTTTAATGGTATTGAGTTAGTGGATATTACCGTTGTGGTTACAGTAGATGGTTGGCCTAAAAAGCTAACTTTTTGCACGAAATTCATAACAGGATATGTGAAAACACAACAACCAACGCAAACTATTTTGCAAGAATTTCTTTTAGTTTTATCTTTGGCAATAGTGCAGTAATGGTGACGCGTTGCACATAGTGCATTTGCACGTTTTTAACAGTCGCTTTAAGTCGCTGATTTTCCTAGCCCTCAGAAATGCTGTTCAGTTTCTGCGTGTACGTGTCGTCGTATGCTACTCACAAATACAGTTGAATGTTGTACAATACTAGTAAATAGTTCCTGTTAGAAGAATATCGTTACATTATTTTCGCATCAATTAGTTTACAAACTATTAGACACAACCCATCATCTGTAAACTACTGCCAAATATACACGCTTAAATGGGATCTACATATATATTTTATCTTCAGTATTCATACACACTAGTGATACATTGTGATTGTTATAGAACACTCATTATTGTGCTAAATACACATGAGGTATTTTTAAGGAAAACTGTCCAGGCAGCTACCAAAATGTCTACTGTTCCAACTGTTTACAAATAATCTGTCTGACACAATCTTACTTTTGTAATGGTAGTTATTATGATGAAGTCATCATAATTCACTTGTCTATAGTTCTTCATTTCAAATTATTGATTTTGTTGTCACTCTTGAAATACTGATTCAATAAAACAAAAACTAGTTGAGGGAAGCTTTGAACATGCTTTTTTCGCTCTACATCACTTATGACTTATATGCATGTTACACCTAAACAGTTTTTGTAAATAATCCTAGTATTCACGGTGATTTTGGTGTGCTGTTTCA
>JTDE01000198.1:213680-226616 GCA_014338405.1 Paragonimus skrjabini miyazakii | reverse complement strand
CCATTCGATTACGTAATCCAACCTTGTATGGCAGTCGTATGAACATGGGCTTCTTATCAACTCCTTGGCCAGTAGCTGACTCACACGATCGATACGTGGGCAGTTAACATCCAATCGGCGTCCAATAACACAAAATTGAGATGGTGTGAATTTTGGACCAATACCAAGTTTCGTATGTAACCGTTTTTAGTTGTATTTTCCTTTATAATTGTAACAGCCTGATGAGATTTTAATCTCTGATTAGTTTGGATTTAGAATCAGTGATCTTATCCAGCATAGAATTTATATCAGCTATGGATTTATGAACGGTTGCCAGGTAAATTTTACAAAATCCACTAGACATCTACACATGATAGCTGTAAACGGTCTCAAAACACCTTATCCTCAGTAGTTATGCAAGTGAAGGCAGCGACTGAAATTGAACATCGCGATATATATATATATACACATACGTTAATCGAAAGATATTGAGTGTACAATTAATAGGCCAGAGTATTATGGTACGACTTCATTTTGAATGTAATACACGATTGTGCTCAAACACTTGTTACCAACCCACCTCTAGAATGAGGTAAACTCAGCAACAGCTGTCAGATGTCCATGAAATGGTTTGATCTAATCAAGACAAGTAACAGGAAACATATGGTGTTTGAATAGTTTTAGCTTCATTCTCCGAGAGTTTATAGGTAGACAGTCTTAATTATTCACTGCCCAACTAATTGGTTTGTAAGCGTGATCAAAGTGAAACAGTCCTCGACAAACTGAACAAAGTGATTCATTGGCTAGCGAAGTGGCATAGGTTTTATACTTTGCTATTGTTAGCAAGGAAGCGAATTTTTCTTGTAAACTGATTACCACTCAAACAGTGAATTATATAAGCTTTAATGGAAGCCCCTCTTCATTCTTCAAAGAACGAAACACATGACCTTCGGTTTGACGCAAACATTAGACAGTAAACTGTCCATACTCCCCGAATCTACTGTGATACCAACCAACCGACCAATAGTGTGGACTCCAATGATTACTGTCTGTTGCTGTGCCCATCAATTAATAGATCCAAAGAATGCGGACTCACGCTTTATCGGAAATTAACTGGAATTGATCACATAAATTAACGAAACATCACGGGCAGAAACAATCGTCATAAAATTGTGTTTTTTGTATTGTTGTTAAATTTATTTAGGAGTTGCTTACTGTCGTGAATTCCTAGCTTGCATGCTTGATTTCGGATGCAAATGGGTTACAGAAAATACATTTTCGTAATTGTCATGTAAATCCTAGTAGAGAATACTTCAAATCGATTAGTGTGTTCGTACGGATTTTATTCCTTTTCCAAAGTTCTTTTGTAATGTGTTCACAATTCGCAGGTAATTTAGTTTTTACCTGAAAATTCATCATTCAGTCTAAAGGAATGATGTATTTCGTTCACTACATTTGATGTACCGGTAATAATGACCAGCTATAACAAACATCGCTACAGAGAGAGGTTACTGTGGAGATTAAAGTATCTGCCTCACTGTTTTAGCTTTGAATAGATATGTTTATCGTGGCGAACGTCACTATGACATAACTCTGATTACCGCATGCAACTTAACCCTGCTCATACACGTTTACATTCGCCGTCACCAAATGTGCAGGCTGAGCCATCGTTCAAACTACCATTATTTGCCAACATATGGGTCAGCGGATAGAAATGCATGATTCAGCTTCTTGTGGAAATGAAGAACTGTGAATAACTTCCTTAACCATACTGAACCTTTCGCATTTGCTCAGGCTAGTCGGAAGTTTTCAAAAAATTGCCAGTTGTTTTGCTCACGCTAGCACTTACATGGTAAGCAACATGGGACAGTCAGCTCAAAAAGCAAACCCAAGGCATTTCTCTCAATAGTTCTGGCACAAACATCAGTCTGCGTGACGAGAAATCTGTAGAGAATTTAGTTGTTATAAACTGAACATCACAGCCAATCCTATATCAAAAATTGACATGAGAAGTATGGACGTTGTTACTTTTTGTACCGACATGTCTAAATCTCATACCGATTGTGTCTCCAGCGGCCATATCTATCATAATGAATAGTATGAGAACCGTGCTGCACTTCTGTTTAAAACCCGACCTTCATGAAATGAGAAACAATCGTTTGTTATATTTCTGGTGAGAGAAATATCAGTGATTTTTTGCATTCATAATTGTATACTAATGAAACTATATTTGTGCGAACTTGTACGTTTCATCAGCGTTTTAGTATGAATCGAAAAACAAGAAATAACCAACTGCACTTCAGGTCAGGGGGAATGGAGTATCAGAATTTACGAACTAATTGTGGAATTTCTCATTTTTTGTAAATCTGTCATCTTGACATTTCACATTATATCCAGATTTCTTTATTTCCATTGTAAATGTACTCAAGTCCATTAGACTTTTATGACCATACGGTTTATTCAAAAATGACTTGCAGAATAACAAGTTTGTAGGTTACTGTACTTATTAATGCATAACCAAGGAAACGTGAACATTCATAGTTTATTAGTGTTCAAAGTCTTCCCTGTACATGATTGGGTTTGTCAAATGCGATTGTGTGCTACTGCATAAGATACGTGAAATACACAAGAACATTAAACAACTGAACAATTATCAATACCCAATTTCTTTTCAACAATATGATTGTACAACCTACTATAGTAAATTTCAGTGCGTTTTCAGAGACGACTAAAATATAGCCATTAAAATATTACACTCATACTCATTTTCCCTATTTCGTTCCAACAGATGTTATATTCTCTAGGGAGGTTCAGTAAAACCCTGAAAACAGTAATATTATAGAAGCAGGTTGTTTTCATTTTTCAGACGGCTTTTCGATATCGTCATCCAGTTTTACCCGTTAGTTATTCAGAATTCGTGTGTGTTTCATTGATTTAAATATTTTAAATTAAAAGGCAATGAATAACTGTTCACACTGACAAGCTTAGCGGTTTTCAAACGAGTGCTTCCAAAAGGTTGAGCCATTACTCATCTCTTCCTCAGTGCACCCTCCAAAATATCTTGATAACGTTAATGGTTTCTGCGTATAATTACATAAGAATGACTAAAATTGACAAACGTGATGACATTCACCATGAGTTTAATTTAAGGAGGTATACATACCATCTGAGCTACAGTTTTTTATACTATTCAGAATAGTGCAATGCAAAATGTTAGAGACTCCAACGATTTGTGCTCAGGACATAATGTCCAGCTTGAAGTCTTCTATCAATGCTTGAAACCTGAACACCGGAAGGGTGTTTACGGTCATCAGTAGCTGTACATCCGTTCTACATTTGTATTGTCAACTAGCATACTGCTTCTGTTTCCATGGTTTCTAGGAGGTGTCAAAACTGCTAATTCAAGCTGTAACTGTATTGAAAAAGATTGACACATAGGACAAGAAACTGCAACGTGTAACTAGATAGAAAATGCAGACTTGTGCAACATAATTATTACCGACAAACAGAGCACACCAGAAGTGATTAGCATATGCTAAACAATGATAACTACATCGATCAATGTGACGCGATGCTTTGCACAAGACTAATAAAATCTACATACATTCGACTTTTGTTATTTTTCATTCCACCAAAAGCAACCTAAACTCCAGAGTGGAAAATCTGAACGCAAACGAATAATTTTCACTCTGACTGTATCAAAACGAAAATAAGGTTGTCAGATAAACAACTTGAAAGCAATTGTTAAAAAATGAATTAACTGGATGGAAATGAATTTTAATCAAACTTTAGTGGTGTGCCAAGTTTTGCAATAAGTTTTGATTTTTATTTCCAGTTTGCACAATTTGTTCTGTCATTCCATACCACAATTTCAGAGAAGCACTTGACATGTTATGTGCATATGTGTTTTTAAAATAACTGAGATTTCACAGCTGTCTATGTCTTCACTGAAGAATATTACAGCTTTTTACCACCATAGTACAATTGTCACACAACCATCTCATACGTTGCAATGTTATGTTAATGCTGTTATACGGAAGATGTAATGAATGACATTTGAAGACGAAACGATCATTTTTAAACAAGCTCTAGTTATGCGATGAAGATGATGTACGTGAAAAAATCCGTTCGCATTCTATTAGAACAACAAAGCCTCCCAGTATACTTGGAGATATTTTTCGATCAGAATATGAAAAGTCCTTACATGGTCATACGAACAAAATAGTGGTGTGATTACTTTATGAGTGAGGTTCTACTCAAGGAATTTCAAGGATTTTGATCATACAACATAGCCGAGTCATTAATCGGTTAACTCATATACTGGCTTAACCATCAATACCACATACGTTACGATATGTTAACATTTTGTTTACTCTTATCTGTCGAAAACGTCAGATATGCAAGCCATATACAACAGACCAAGGTATGGACAAATACATTCGCATCAACCACGACCCAGTTGCTAAACACCTCATGATAACATGTTACAAGGCTAACCCGCTTAAATCATGAAAATTGTTGCTACACAATTTGCACCTGAAGCGAAGCTATGTTGATCATAACTCACTAGCCGGCGCTAGGTGTGTGAAGCAACCTATTGGGTTGTGGTGGTATTGATGATATATTACTTAATGTGAATGTATTTGTCCATACCTTGGTCTATTGTATATAACCTGCATGTTTGATATTTTCGACTGATTTGAATAAACGATATGTTAACATATCATAACATATGTATTTTGTGTGCACTATTGACACAAGTCATGTCCTTTCCATCCAGCTTGCTTTCAGTACACATTTTCAACGGCAATACGGCGAAAGAGAACGCTTTTGGCACGAATGGTTCTTGGATGCATCACTCGTATCAGTGTCCAGATTTAACTATCATGGAGGCTGTGTTATTAAACTCAGACGGTACTAGTGATTTGTGAATTTTCTAAGACTAACAAGCTGTGTATTTCATGGTGATTTCGAATTCCGTTAATTTTTCTTCGATAGAATGTTTCAGTGAAGTTTTTGTACAAATAACCGCCTGCGTGATGAACAGATATAATTTTTGTGGCAATTGCAAAAATTAAAAATGTCTTATTTTCTGTTTAAATCTAATTTCGACGTAGCCAAACATACACGCCGACAACAAAGCTCTACAGAGAGTATAATGTGAAACTCATGACCTTTATCTCGAAAATGTTACTTTGTGTTTAAGCACTTAAAGCCAAAACAGGCCACACTGGTACGAAACGGGTTTCCTAAAAAATAACTGAAAGGTAGTCACAGAAAGATAACGATTGTTGCCACAATAAAGTCTATACTCAACTTAGTCTCGTAAAGTTTGATGACGGCTCAACGTCGACTGGTCAGATTAACGTCTAGATGCAATGACCATCTGATGTGTACCGTTGGCAACTTTTCGTTCATTCGGTAGCACTAACAACGTTGAGGGTGTGAATCCATTATTGCCCAGTGAAACATCACATGCTTAGCCCTATGCTTCGAAACTGTCTAGATAACATCAAGCTACACGAAACCGAGTTAGAAGATCTGCAGATATTGAAGTTTAGCAATTGGACGGGTCGCATTAAAATACGAGAACTTTCCAATCAGCGTCAAATAGCTGTGTTTGGTATGATCCTGACTGTGCAAATCAAGCTATATCATGTGAGTAAAGCAAATAAAGCGACGAAGGTGCTTGCGAATAATTTTTAATTAACTTTAATGTACGCGAAGTGTGCAGCGAACGCAAAACAAGTTTCTATGATTGAGTTCGAAGGAGACGAATATAGGCGTTTCGCTGAAACGACGGCAGATGCAAATGTCGGCAACCGAAAATTGTTTAGGATTGCTTTTTCAAGGGAATACTTTGTGCATATTGGCTGCAAAGACATATTACGTACAAGTGATTTTGTTTAAATATATCTGTCTCTAGTAATGGGGAAATACTGATTGTCTACGGAAAGGTTTCCCGCTTTTTAGGCAATGAATGACCGTAACAACTGGCAGTCAAAACGGTAAACCTTCTTGCTGGAACCTTATATTTCATTGCTATGAGCTGATCTATCCGCTGCTGCCAGTAATGTCGGTCGAAATCACTCGTTCATTATGAGAGCTCAGTTTCTTTAATGGTCAAAGGTTTTGAACTAGGTGAGTTGAAACCCAAAATTCCGTCATCGAAATGAACCAGTGCCGCTTGTAACCTCAATGATTACAGAAATATAACACGGAGTACGTTTGGAGGACTGGAATAGTGATCACTTCGGTAGATGCACATCGGGGTAATCCGGACAACTTTTCAGCTGTCATTCTTTCTATTTGTATTTCCATTTAAGTGAAGGCTTTCAGTTACAGTTCGGCGTATTGTTTACAAATAAAATTTATTTATTACCTTCATGGGTTTGTGCCATGTAATTTGTGATGGTTTCTTCTTATGCGTACGTAAACAGTATATTGTAGGTAGAACGGACAGCAAACATTCCAGGTCGGGAGAGTCCCATTTCGAAATCAGATTCAATTATCATCAACTTACATTTGAATACTATTGATAAATGATTTACTAGCTTGCCGGAATTTTATTTGATATAAACTGAAAAGCACTCGGAGTGATCAACTCAGCCGCACTGTAAGGAAGCGCGCAACTGTTTCAAGCAGCGCCATAGTGATGCTGTGCGTTGCTGCCGGCTGTAAAGTAAGCGCGGTCTGATTCTAAAGCTTTTGTTCAAAAAGTTGTTGGCTTAACGATTTACTTGAATGCGATAGCTGCTGGCAAATTTGATTACTAGTGGAACCATAAGAGGCAAAGTGCACAACACTAGTTGCATGTACTTTTAAATGAGAATGCCATACATGGGGTTCGTTTAAAAACGGTAGCAATGAATTTAGCCACATAAATTAACGTAACGTTTATCAAATGAAACAGTATAACTAAGGTTCAGTATACCGGACAGGTGACATCCGCGTTGCCTCAGTTTAATTCGATAGTCATAGAAGACGAGAATAGCAGGCCTTGGAACCGAAAACAAATAATGGAAAACGTGAAAAAACGATTCGTTTTCGTATGAAAATATTAACTTACATCAATGGCTTCTTTGATTTTTTGCGACCGAGCCACTTGAGTGAAACTGAACTTTTTAAAAAGGGAATCGATACGTTCCGAAATAAGTGGTCTATTGATTTTTGTTGTTTGCGTTGTGTTGTGCTCTTTGGAGACGGTAGTATCCATGATATCGGTAACATTATCAGTTTGATCAATTTCACTCGGATTTTCTTCTGCATGTTTATTTTCAATTGTGTTCCATGCAGTTGTTAGTAATACTCGCTTCCGACGTCTAAACTGTCCGTGAGGTGTTGTGGTTGTGGCATCTAGTTGGGGTAATTCCTCATTTTGTGCCTCATTGTTACGTACACGATGACGTTTTAGAAATGTTTGAATGATTGATGCTAGCAAGGAGATTGAACAGTAATTTTCGCAAGCGTTCCTACACGTTCGAGAGTAAATGGCGCGAAACACATCAGCCAGATAGTCACCAATATTTGACAAGTAGAGAAAAACTAACGGTATGCCAACCAAAGCGTACATGATGGTGCCTATTTTTCCATGACTGGTTTTGGGTGTTGCGTGTCCGTAACCTGAATGTGGAATGGGAAAAAGCATTTTGTTAGTTTTCAAGTGGTCGTTCATTTTGCAATAAAACATCCAGTCTACTTGCCTAATTTACAAATACTGAAAATTAGTTTACAATTTTCGAATAACAAAACGTCTTTCGATAACCGTTTGACCTGAATTTGGCCAAGTTACAATCTTTTAGCAATAAAAGTTTAAGACACAATCATACATCACGAAGCTATTAACAACGGCGCAAATTTTACGGCTGTAAATTTCCAGTTAGAATTTGATGTCACCCTGGTGTGCTTACCCTACCGTTTCACACAGCTATTTCCGTTACCCATGGCGTTTACGGTTAACGCACAGTTGGTGGTGATTACACAAAATCAGAATTTACATTATCCAAGTAGAGTACACAATGTGACTGACAGGTTGATCACCAACCGTGCAATTTCCATTGAGTCGGAAACTCACGAACATCCATGAGGAAGGCAACATCTTGCAGATTTAGATAAAGAGATAGGACAATATTTTTGCACGCCTGTTCATATATTGTATAGTCTGAAGGGGAAGGGAGTCTGTTTTTACCAACAATTATAGTGTATTCTTTCTGTTTTGGACCTGGAGTTGTTAGCAAAATTTCGGAAACCTTCATTTAGTTCAACTTGATAGTCAGTATTACCACAGCACAGACCATTCACACCCTTTGTAGACTTTTTCAAATTTCTGCGGTGGCACTTAAACGGGTGCCCACAAACCTGTTTCTTGACAACAGTTTTGGATTTCTCTGGAGGTAATGAATGACGTTTAACTTGAAATAAACCGAATCCCCGACTACTCATCAGTAATCTAAAATATCGCCTAGCAGGTATAATGAGATCGAAGATTTCGGCCTCTCTAGGGAGTCCCAATCGCGGAGTTATCGATTGGAGTTAACAGACAGTAACTGTGTCTCCTATCAAGACGATCGGGCAACCTAATCACTACTCACTAGGGAAAGTGGTTGAGCGTTCTCATATGATAATTCGGTCGTGCCTAATGTGAGGTCAATGGCGTAGTGGTAAACACGGTTGCCTCATGAACAGCGTGGCCGTGGTTCTAATCCCGGCAGTGACGAGGATATGCACTACTGACGGACTCTAATTAGAACGAAACTCGAGTCTGATGCTTATGTTTGAAAGGAGCCGACTGCAAAGTCTATGGAAATGCGACAACTGCGATCAATTATGGGTGATGTTCAACTTGAAATGAATTAAGTGAGAGGAATCCTCTTGCCGTATTGAAGAATTAAACAGTATATTTGAAAAATGATTGAACATCTCATTCGTTTCTGCATGTGAATCGATCTCTTCGACTACCAACTTCTTCCCTATTGAATACACAGTGAAATGTAGAGAAATGACACAACACACAGATGGTTAGGCAGGAGGGTTTGATGGACTATCCTATGTTATACTGAAATAGTGTGCTGACATTTCTGTTGACTTTTGCAGTTGATTTCAGAAAGTGTGACAAATAGAAAGACATTTTTAACTGTTAAGAAATTGCTAGCATCAGGCGGATACCGGTGAAAGGCACACACACACAACCTGTGACCGATTGTGTACAATTTGGTGGGGTTTAAAAAAATTTCAGAGGGCATTCTTTCTTGAACGTTTGACCTTACAGAGTAGACATTGAAACCCACATGAGTTTATGTACTGCCAGTCTCCATACACGTTTGACGACTTTTTCTACTGTGCCTACTTAAGTCTGTCATCAGTGGATGGCAAATGCAGAGCAATGCATTTCTGCTTCCTCTGTTACCGTACTGCTCCCACCTGCATCGTCAATGAAATTCCGTTTCATTTTCCGAAAAATATGACACAACCATCTTTCATATCGTTGTCGTATGAGTATGTTTTTAGTCGCCCCCAGTTCACTCAGTCAAACTTTCAAAGTCATTACGTTGTTGAAGATTTCTGATGATTTTTAAGGGGCGGTATTTCTCCAAATCTCCCTCTTTATTACAGGAGCCCCATATTCATTACCGAGGTTTATCTTCGCTGAATCATGCGAATGGTATTATTGGGAATTATCCGTCTAACAGGCTGGGTGCTCATGCTGAAGTGGCTAGATGGCTAATCTGGAGCATGCTCTGTATTGTTCAAAACCTTCAGATTATTTTCTCATTTTCTTTTCTCAAGGAAACATCCTATAAAGGACTTTTAAATGTTCGCCATAAAACACAATTCTGAACACAACTTTCTTGGTAGATTTAACATTTTTAGTGTTTAGGTGTCACAGTGAGCCACAGCTTGCCATAATTTGCTAAATGGAAGAGTCACGTTTTACATTTCAAATCCAACCCCGTATATTCTTAGCATCCGTTATGTGAATGTATCTGTACTGCCCCCATATGGGTAAACCGTTTACTCATTCTTTTTCATGCTATTCTAATCAAAGGCTTTCAATTTTTTGCTGGATATATGAGACGTTTTTCCAACTGTGGTAGTATTTTTGGTTGTGATCTAATCGACCCTGTATTTGGTCACCATTATGAAGCTTTCAAAACTTTATCTTGTAGAGATCGTCCTCTTCATTCTGATCTTTGTACATACACATGTGTATCCTCAAGACGATCGAGTTGTGAACTGTATATATTTGCTTGTCCTTGATCATGGTTTGTCTGTTATATTTTACTTCTCATGTTCTTCTATCATCTTCAACAGTTCGTGAATGAATTGGCTGTAACATTTAATTGTTGATTCTATTAAACATTATATCTGTAGAAGATATGTTCGTGTAGATTCCTAGTATCCATATCTTAAGTTGTAAAAAGTAATCTCTTGACTTGATTCAAATTAAACTGTCTGTGACATAAAGTTAGCTGAATGACACGGGAAAATTGAACAAGATATTCTTAGGGTGTAACACAGAAAGTTGACATGAGTTGATCATTACCATAGCAAATGGTAAACATTAAGTAGTTCCAGTTACACTGAAAAGTCTGTGGCTGATTATCTTGCTAGTAACTTCACATTTGTATAGGAAGGATATTTAGTCGCATTACGTTCTCAGTATGGACAATACTACGCCCCGTTCTGATTGCACACTTTTTCATCAATGTGTCCTGGACACATTTCATGACTGAGAACTCCATAAATAAGCTATTAGTACAGTGATCAGTTTGTCATTGTCACAAGCTCTAGCTGCTAAACAATGCCAACTTTTAAGGGCCCAGAAGCATAAGAAATGGTGAGTTGACCAGACCTAGTTCTCCTATACAAGTTTAATCATGAAATTTGTTAGAAACGACGATTAATTGAAGGTTTTTCATATGTTACTCAGCATTTGGTGTGACGTTTGCCCTACCAATACAGACCTCCGTAACTCAAAGAACATGGGTTTCTTGAAGAATGAAGCGCGATGAATTACAAATGCTGTGTGATATTCAATACGGTTGAAAATAACCTCAGCTATCTGAAAAACTGCAATGGGAGGAATTTTACTGTGATGCTCCTGAAGCTGTTTGCAGTTGTCCGTTGATCAGCCGACTATGGCAAAAATATGTATAGCAAATTGGCCAAAACTAGACTTGAGTTGCTGCAAGAAAGCAGGTTTCTCACCGTGAGCAGTCGCATTTCATATAAAACGGGCCTCCTATGGATAACTAGCAACATTTTACACTGACACATGTTGCATGCAGTTTATACTAATTATTATCTTGAGGCGTCGAAAATCTCTAAACATTCCGTTCATATTATAAAACTAAATTTCAGTTTCAGGCTTTTTAACCGTTTAAAACGTGAGCAATATTGTTATCGTTCAGTAACATGACTCGGTTCTTATACATTGTTCTAACAAACACCTGTACAAATCTTCGATAACGAATACAGGTTGTACTTTTGAAGCAATTTTTGTGTTTTGGCTCCTGTAACCTCCCTAGAAAGTATCTTCTGATAACCTGGTTTAATGTTACCTATTACAGCGCTTTTAGTTTCATCGATGGGGTTAAACGCTGTGAATTACAAACCAAGTCGTACTATTTAGATACACAGATGCGGTGAGTTCGTAAATATCTCTACTACACCTAAGCGACAGCTCGCAGTATCAAAAAACTGTAACTCGAGCGATGATTAGATAGCTCGTGTATTTTATTCAGTGAACATCTTACCTACTTTCGGCAAGTTGTTTTTCGACAGAACCCACTTATGAACGTGTTTGTGATTACATCAGGTCCAACGATATCCTCATTTTGTACAGTTTTGATTCCGGGATAAATGTGAGTTGTGCTTTCTCCCCCCTTACTCGGAATGTCTTTCATTGGATCCTGCTACCAGGAATAATAAAGTTAGTCTGGTCTTTCCAAATTAGTAGCAGTTCTCCCCTATCCTGAATATTCAAACTCTCCTCGATGGATTTTCTTCTTTCCATTTTTTGCTTGAATTCACAGCTTATGATATCGATTCGAGCCTACTCGCCACTGACAGTCTGCTGCTTATATATAAAATTACGTAAGGCACGCTCAATCTGTGATTAACTGAGCAATATCAGAAAATAACCACTGTGATTTCATGTATGTTCACTAGCCAATAGTGCGTAATTTGAAAATTCACCATCAGCGGTGTAGTTACAATCCTCCACTTTTCACGCCTCTTATATGGTAAAACAGCTTGCTTACGAGGTTCGATAGAACCATTTATACGCGAACGACTTCTGCCTACTGCCAGCAAAATTGATGCATTTGAGTTTCTATAGACCAAGTGAACCCATGCTCCTACGAAGGCGTTGGTTAAAGTGACCGATGCTCAAACTTCCTGGCAACCAGAAATAAAGCTTCCATGAAGTGCCCGGTTTTAGTTCACACAATAACGTGTTTCAGTGGGAAATGTATAAGACGATCGGAATAACCGGTGTGAATGGTAACACTACCCTGAGTTGAATGTACCCACGAAAGGCGATTCTTTTTTGTTTGAGGTATATACAATAAGGATCCGCTGAATTGACCTAGTGTAAAACTGAGCACAAGCTTTGTGTAGTATGTGTATTTACCGAAAACAATTAACGCTGTCTCTAAATTCAGGCTTTATTCTCATCAGTAACCCAGTTGGTAACTATTTCAGGTCCCCGGTTTTACCTCCTACAAATCCAGCCCAAACCATAACTTCGAAACTAAACCGTATTTGCGTCGCTTTGAAATGCCACATATTCTCAAATATCCCACAAGGAGGTGTTGAAAAACGCTCAATGAAATAGATTACTATTTCGTAACTCCGTATTAGCCACTGAACGGCCGTTGCATCTAGATGAAAATCTCAGACTTTTGTTGGAGATTGAGGTCATCACGCATCGGCTATTAGGCTTGAATTCTAATA
>JTDE01000198.1:100599-213580 GCA_014338405.1 Paragonimus skrjabini miyazakii | reverse complement strand
ACTCCGTATTAGCCACTGAACGGCCGTTGCATCTAGATGAAAATCTCAGACTTTTGTTGAAGATTGAGGTCATCACGCATCGGCTATTAGGCTTGAATTCCAATAAACGGTGGGATTTGGCGTTTTCTCAAGATTTTATGATAGAATATTCATATAACCTGTAATACTGCAACAAAACTCGACAGGTAATCTCTTAAAGTTTTCAATCAATTCAAAATGTTTCCATCATCCCTGATTGCTTTTTGTAGACTATTCCCCATCCTTCGAACAACAAATCTGTGCAATGCTGATTTCCGATCAATCGCTGAACAGCTGACTACCTCTGCCTTGCACGTTTTCGTTTCAATGCAGTCACAGGCTGAAGCAGCATCTTCCTGCTTTCCGAAGAGATATTTCCAAATTGTTTGAAACACTTGTAAAATAAGCGGGAAAACATAACAACCTTTCTTTAGATAAACAAGTGGACTTACCTCCTGTGCCACCTATTAACACAAGATAACCATACTGACCAGCCAGTAATTAAGGGCAGTTTTGCCAATCTGCGCCTAGGTATGAAATTATGCCTTTCATATTTTGGTGATACACTTGAACTTGGAGAAAAACCCACACTAACCTAGATCCACAACACGCGAGGAGATTCTTGGGCCCCGCTCTGTCTGTGGCTGCACTGTTCAAAATGTTATACTCTATCAAGCTCTTGGTTGGCGCCATTCACAATGTACGTCACCAATCGATTTCTTTTTTATATTAAATGAGCCTTTGATTCAGCTGAACGATCTGCACTCTGGGACTTTCTGTAGAGAAAGGGCATATCTGAGAAGTATACGAACATACCGGAAGCAATTCATTGCTAGACCTCGAACAGGGTTGTGGCTTAGGACAGCGTTTCGCTGACCTTTATCATCTAAAGCAGAGTGCGACAGGATTGTCTACTCTTCTTCTTCTCACTGAACTTTGCATTAGACGAGATTCCAGTGTGTGTTCCCATAGAATGTGGATATGGTAGTATGGATTTACTCCCAGGCATCGGAATTCGGGACCTAGAGTGTGCAGACGACATCAGTTTTTAAGTTTAATATGACCTTCGCACCTACTAAGTGCAGGGTGCTGTTGCAAGACTGGCAGGATTCTGCGTCTGCTCTCCCCCGTGGTGGTGAGCCGTTAAAGCTAGTAGAGAAGTTTATATACTTTGGGAGCTGTATCAGTTCTGGTGGAATGTCTGATGAGATCATACATCACATAGCAAATGCTTGGATGGTGTTCGCCAACTCACACCTTCTGTGGCGTCGGCAAGATCTCGGTCGTTTTGTTGAAGGCCGAATGTACATTGTTACCGTTAAAGTAGTTCTGGTCTGTTCGGACGTACGATGTTCATTACGTTTTCTTTTTTGACCATCAAAAAGTATTAGCAGCCTATTATGGAAGAACTATAACGGCAGTGGCGAACTTTGTTGATGTGCCGCCGAAACGGATGAGCTCTGTCAACCATCAAGTAGACTAATTTCGTCTTACAAATTTCTTCAGCTTGGTAACATACTACAAATGCCAATTCATCGTTTGTCACATTGTGCCTAGGTTAGGCCAGAAGCATAACACATGAGGTTGGGGTATGGAGACACTCACTATGAAGCATGCATCAGTGTGGCGTTACCAGCTTCCTGGATAAGGTTTGAAGGAGAGTGAATACCTTTGGTTGAAAACGTCGTCAGGCGCGGCAAAGAACCGAGGTCAGTAGTGCTCGTGTTACAAATCTATGTATGTATCAGCGCAGTTTGTTTTTCTCATGCTACATCTTTTTCCATCTTTACTTCAAACAGTGCCTTTTATCCTTTCGTTCTGTAGCACAGTTATTACTTCATGTAGTCAACACGACTAAAATATACACATATTTGGTCAGGTGAGAAGTTGAATGACAATTAGCTGACATTACACAATAACAAGATATTTGTCTGCTTCCCAGCTTCACGTCACACGTGACTACCCACAAACTGCCCTAAATGTCTGTGAATTGGTAGGTATCGATGGTACGCATTTAACGCGTCTGCCTGATCGCTAGATTCTGTTGCAGTCAAAACTGACGGGCAGTTTATATCATCCGACCGTACTTCGGAGAATAAGGCGAACCCAATTAGCGGTCTTGTGCAATATCTAAGCTAACACCGAGATTGCCTTCATAACCGGAATATTTAGAAAAACAGCCAGGTCACTGGTAGATTGCGTAGTTTACGTTGATGATTTGAGTATTATGTTAGTCGTCGTGCTTGGCTTGTAAGTTGTAAACGATTCACCTTCAAACGAGGTGACAGCATCAGTGCATGAGGGTTTGAGTATGTAAGCTCGAATGTTAGAGTTGATGAACGTCGATGAATATTCGTGTACTTTTGACAGTACGTTCGCATTTCGGCATGAATTCTGATGAGCTGGTGCTCGTGGCCGTTGCCCACTTTATTTTAGGTGCAACTGTTTAGATATTGTTACTTAAGGCTGTTTGGCCTGAACTCTGGTTGGTAACTTATTGTTGCTACTTGAACCATAACCTGGAGGTTTTACACTTCCTATGATTGGTTATTGATTTCGATTGTTTGCAACTTCTTGTTGACACACCCACTTGCGAGTTGATATTGAGTCACAGCTACGTTTGTCTACTTGAGTCCTTCCATCGCATTGATCCGTAGATGTCTGACTTGATGTATCCGTTTTTTGATATGGTTAACGAATACAAGGCCTTTTTAAACTCTCTTGCTTGCTTGGCGTTTGATCATGCAGAAATGTTTTAGGTGTCCATGATACAGAACGTTCCTTCACCATGTCAACTTTCAGAGCATAGCCTGTAGAGTACGCGTGGTTTGTGAGTATGCAGCTCCAGATACTATTTTAAATCCCGCCTAATCTCGGACACTTCATCAGCAAAACGCTTTATAATTGACAAGGTTGTCATACTACACACAGGTCATAGGTGCACTTGCCTAAGATATGACCTCATAGCTTCCAACGGAATATCCGGAGGCATGTTCTTAATATTGACCCGTTCGTTACTGTTGGCGTATCTTGATAGATTGTGTTCCACGAAGTCCCAAAAGCCTAAAGTAATTCCTCTGAAACGTTCCATACACAGACGATCAGGATTTGATACACGTCTCAGCTAGTCAGGAAATACATTTATGAAGGTTAGCATTGAAGACGCGACTTCACTGGTAGTGAGGCACTCTTGCAGGCGTCGCGGACGATTCTGACGTACGAAAGTTCAATGACCAAACTAGGCGCCATTTAGCAGTACGATCATACTGAGGCTATGCAAGAATATATTGTATTGAACTTCTTTGTGATCGAGTTAACGTTTTTTGTCGATTACTGTTCATCGCATTGCTCGACTGGTCTTCTTAATTTCATTGAATCAGAATTAGCTCGAGGGATTAGTTAATGTGTAAAACTGGCAGAGCTGATGGCGATGTGAACAATCAAGGGATTGGTGCCCCCCTTCCGCATACGATTTGCTTTTTCCTGATTTATAATGCAGTGAGATAAGAATGTAGCTCTACAAATTCCGACCGGAAATCACAGACAGTGGGAATGCATTGTGAGAATACTCACTATTTCAAAAAATTTGTTACATCCTGTTCGTCTAACTAGGCTACATATTTTGACAAATTCTGGCTAACTGTTTTACATAAACCGCTAACGTTTAGATGACCGGTCGGAACTATGTCAGCTAGGTGAAAACACCAGAGGATGCTTGTTTTTATAACATACTGGTTACCTTAAATATTTCATAGGGGGATACCGTAAACAGTCGCTCAGACGGTTTAGGCAGATTTGCGGAGACATCTTCACCATCTACAAAACCCTCCAAACATCAGTTCGGACGAAATCGTTCGGGTAAATTCCACCGATTACATTTCACACATGAACGAAATTAATATAATCTGTGCCTTCTTTGATAAGGGTGGCTGCACTTGGCAAATGCATCAGGCATACGTTAACACCCCGAGTTCTTCCATATGGCCAGCATACGCACAGATTTATTCCGCACAAAAAATAACATATTCACTTGAGTGCATTCAGGTTTGGAACCATCTTTATTTTACAGACTCACGTAAAAAGTAACATTAAAATAAGTAGGCAATTACTTGAAATTACTCACAATTGGGGAATTAAAATACTTCAAGGTGCGTCTAGAGGCAGCAAACTAAGTAAGTAGGGCGACTAACATATTGTTGGAAATGTTTGCTTCATGGAAAGTGGGGAGTCTACTGTCGGTTTATGAAGCGTTCGTGAGGCTATATCTGGAATACTGGGAATACGCCTGAAATGTGGTCAAGATGAAAAACACTGAGGCACTTGAAGATGTTATTTAATGTTTCACAAAGCTGTCATAAAGAATAGGGTAACTGATGTAAAAAGATATTTAGCAAGCCCAATTTTCGCTTTCTTGCACTTTGGAGGAATCAGAGGAGACCTCATCGAAATGTTCAGAATCCTTCAACCGATTTTCGGAGTTAAGGCGAAATCTTCTTTGTAACGATACAGACTCCTGCATTGTTGAAGAAAGCAGGAGGTTCTACAGCGGTTAGGATAAACTTCGTGTGTCTTGTACCTAACAGATGAGATATGTTTCCACAAAATGTGACGTTCTCAGACAAACTAACAGAACTTCACAGAAAGATTACTGAGTGCCAGCCGTTTCTTTTTCCGACCTCCTGTAAAATATTAGTTTATATTAGCCCCCCTCTTGGTAGTACTCCTATCATACGTTAAGGTTGGTCAAAGTTTTATATATATTTCCACAAGGGTCATCACTTTTTAATTTTTTAAAATCTGCTTTCAAGTTTGCTTCTAATATGTTGACGTGCATATTATAGGGAACAAAATCACATTGATCACTCATTATATTTCGTTTTATGACTTTTTAATTGGAAGGATAAACTTACGTGTACTAGTGGAACTTATGACCTTATTGTATTCGAGTGAGGCTGGTAACTTTAATGCTTTTTGTAAGTATTTATACGATAACCCTCACGAGGCCAGATGAAGGTAAGCAGTTTTATTTCTTCATTCTATCACTACTGGGCGCCATCAACAGCCCACTGTTGCGAGAAACCGGACGAATCTGGACTCGAACCGCTTCTTCCTGAAGAATGAACTGAACGTCATTACTTATACGGTTCTTCATCCCTTCCATAGTCACCTTGATTAGAGTATGTAGCGACTAGCTTTTATTTATGGAGCTGGTTCCAGGAAATCTCTCATTTCGAAACATCGCTATCATGGCCACTTGTCTAAGCTTGGTTGAGAAGTGGTGCTCAAATTTATCGTATGTATACTGTAAACACGGACGTGATTATTGCAACCCAAGTCGACATTCTTCAGCCCATCTATCTGAACAGTGCTGCAGGTTGTAAAACCCACTTCCTAGTAGGAGAGAAACAAACCATTTACAGAGGAATTTCGCAGGCTATCAACTGAAGTTTACATTGATGTGTAACCATTCATAGTATGCGTACAACGCTGGACCAAAACACACTAAACGTTACAACATTGAAGTTTCACTAATACTGACAGCCAAGAGGAACTTTTATAAAACATATTTTAACAGAATGTCATGTCCTCATCATAATAAAATGCCGCTATTCCTCAGCGTGCGTAGATGAAAGTGTCTCCCTTCGAAATCAAACCTCTTACTCTGGAACCTGGTCCGGAACAACTTTACAGTGCCAGGTGGTGGCAAACACACCCGCTGACTAAAAGCCCACAAGTGACAACTACAAGTAGTTTCACCGATATCGCGACAAACGCCTCCTACTGAGTCTGATCAATGAGTTTGGTCTGTTGATGCCGGCTTTAGTTATAATCATGCGCTCTGGGTTTTTGGAACGTCGACTGTCGAGATGTCCATGATACCTTAGTTATGGATGTTTGCAACAAAACTGGGTTTTGTTTCTGTTATTCTTGAGTCTGTTATGGTAAACTCTCAATCATCCAGCAATTGCAGGTGGGTTTAGGATGTACTCTGGGCTATTACGAACTTGCGTTTAGCCTCAGAGGAAACTTATGTTTCATCAGAACTGGTCATTCAGACGGCGACAGTTATTAACAGCGAAGGTTATCACCGTCAGTCTCTGTGATACCTTTCTGCCTAAAGAGGACTGCTCTTGAGGACTTTTCAGCTTCGTTGTCCAGTTGTTTTAAAATCATCTAAAGTCCGTTCAGCCTGCATTAGTCAATGTTGACAGTGATACATCTCACGATGGGTACACTCTATCATAGATACATGTATAATTCCACGCTCCCCGCATGCTGTAGTTCGTTCCACTATGTATAAAATCACACACATGGATAGCTAATTAGTTTATGTGATCACAATGCTTCCGTGGGAAGAATGGAGCCAATTTACTTGCAAACTTGACTTCTTTAGAATTTTACTTCCATATTACGGAGACTGAAAGCATGTTTTAATAAGTAATACCGGGTTTGAGAGAAAAATCTGAATACAATTAAAACATATCACTTTTTAATTCCCCGTGCTAGACACCACGTTCACAATAACAATGTAGTAATATGATATAATGGCACTTCCTTTCTGCTAGCAAAACTAATTGGGCTGTGTCTAGTTTAATGAATCTTTTGGTTATTTGATATCAGAATCCACAATCTTACTAAACGCTTAGATGGTCCCATTAAACGTCTACATTATGGCTGCTGATCACAAATATTCTAGTTATATGATGTAATGGCACTTTCTTTCTGCTAGCAAAACTAATTGGGCTGTGTCTAGTTTAATGAATCTTTTGGAAAGTGGATATCAGAATCCACAATCTTACTAAACGCTTAGCTGGCCCTATTAAACGTCTACATTATCGCTGCTAACCGCAAATATTCTAGGAAGCTGGATAACACGTTAAATTGGGTTCGACATCAAATGCTCTCATAAAATAGGTTTAACTGTCAACGATGCTAACACTGACAGGTCCATATGTTCTAAACTAACATCAATATTTTGAAGACAGGCTGAGGGTCCGGGTGTTTCTTGTTACATGTAAAATAATGTGGAATGCCTAGCGATAATGAGCCTTGCAATAGTACGCATCAACAGTGAGATAGTTCTCTTCCACGCCATTTATATTTATAAGTAATGGATCTGGACATGTTATGCTTGTAATAACAGGTGTAACCTTCAGGGAACAATGAGGCCAAAGCATTAAGTATGAAGGATTCCAGATAAGTGATGCCTCGATGGTAGTGCATTTGTCTCATTCCGAATAGAAGTTGCATCGCTATCAGCCAACAAGTTCAAACAAGGGCTAGTTTTCCCGCGTGAGGGCGTTACGTGTAGTTGGTAGAAATAGGGCCTAATTAGTTTAGGTGTGTTTATTGCCTGTTTTTACTATGTATAGACCACATACTGTCCCCTGTTTATAATCACAGTGTTACGGAGTTTGTATTTACTCATACAATAACTTAATGTTATCCCTTCAAAATTTGGGTTATGTACTTTTCGTGGAGAGGGAGTTTATTTTTAAGTACTGTAGACTTTAGACACATCGTGAACGACTTTTTCTCTGTTACCAGCAACACCTTTTGACATCTAGTATTTTAATCTTATTTTATACAACACTTTCAAATTTTGTTAAGAAGGGAACTATTTCACTTGGTTAATATATTTTACTTAGAACCTCTTAGGCCGGATCTCACTGTTTACACACGACATAGGACGTATGATGAAAATCATGATTTTGTAGGCCTTGTGTTGCTACAGCCAACCTCACATGGTGTTATTGTCAAGTTATCAGAAAAGTTAGTTTTTCTAAATAACTACGAAATAACTTCCAGTAACTGGGTGATGCATGTGTACATTTTACCATTGTAACTCGACCGAAACTAAGCGACTAAAATGGTCTCGTATCAACAACGCAGCTCATCAGGTAGATCGGAATACTCTGCTAGCAGCGTCGACAGATAAGAACAGACAATTTCAATTTTGGTTAAAAGCGTGCTAAGATAGGACACTTTTGCATGTGTAGAAACACTGTTCATCCATGTCCTGTATGTAACAATCCTGCAGTCCAGTTGCTGATTAACGATTCGACTCCCTCACAATATTAGCGGCGTTGCATTATACATGAATACACTGTCTAGGTTATAAAGGGGGAAACGAGTGGAACTTCAGTGAGATCCGAAGTCTAACAGTTGAAAGTCTAGCAATAACGGATAGTTCTTATACAGAAGTGAAAAAGGTAATAAACCATACAAAAGTGGAGTTGGTTTTCATTGATACAGCGTTCGTACATTGAAACAAGTCCTAACTAAGGGCAGCAAACACTTCAACTATTTCATAGCCATCCAGCCACTGCAATTGGGGGCGGTATATATATGTAACCTGAGTTGTTTGAAAGTCTAAACGCTTGTTTATGCAGACAAAAAATTGTGCTTGTTGTAAACGTTTATGCATTTAAAAGCCAAGCAATTTGAAATTGCTACCTTAACCACCAAACGAAAAGCCTGAATTGATAAAGCTTCAAATTTGGGTAAAAAATTAAACGTTTTACGTTTTGTTTCAGTAGCTTACTAAATTCCGTTAACAACGACCATCACATTCGTAAGGTGATTGATGACACTTTTATCATCTCTTAGTACTTTTGGTGTAAAGATCAGATGCACTGGAAAAATGGTCACGAAGGTTTGCAAGGGAGGTACAAATAGCCCTAACAGAAAGTACTGTTGCCCTAACATCACTGAACTGAGTGTAGTACTCCACCTTCAGGCAAATAGAAAATCTCTGAGTTTCAGAGCGTTTACTACCCAGCATCAACACCTATTCTAATTTAAGTTGAACGCGTAACTAATAGCAAGTAGTGAGGGACCTATGGACTTGACTGATGATATAGATTATATCATCAAATCAGTCGAATTAAATTCAGTGCATTTTAGTATATGCAAGATGTTATTATAGGAAAATTAGGGGGAAATGTTAAAATGCTTAAAAACTAAAAATCCAGTAGACCAGACTGGGATAGAAAGGAATAAGCTGAAGATAAAATTTGTCATTTAAGGTTGAATTTCGCACACAGTTGATTATATAAATCTGATATAAATACAAACTTAGAGGGTTTACTTTGGATGGGAAGCACTATATTCGAGTGTTGCTCTTATTACCACTTATCAGCACAAAATATTTCTACAACAGCCGGGATATGATTTATGGTCACTTGATTTTGGTGGCAGTGTTAACCACTACGGAAGTGAACATACATTAAGGACAACCGAACTACTATCGCTTAACGTTTTCATTTTCACCTAGGACTGTTGATGAAACGGACCAGTATTTTTGTTCAGAAATATATTTGTTGAATACTGTCTCATATGTTTATATCTATCATTGATACCCACCTCTGTAAGGTTTGAACATGAACAAACCACAAGTATAGCTAACGCCTTATTTCAAAGTAGGCTGCCCGGTTAATATATGTAAGCACAAAATCTGCCGTCATGTGCGGATGATGTTTAACTACCCGAACCCCTGACCACCGATTAGTAATATGTTTCAGGGTTACTTCATAAAGGGGATGACTTGTTTTTTTCTAAGAGAATATTTCGGTTAATAGACGACCTACTTTGACCTCGTGACTGTCGTTCTGTCATTAGTGATCACCGCATTGTTTAGATACGCGGTTTCCAAAATATATTTTTGTTGGATAATACTTATGACAAGACAGAATGCTCTACAACTCATCTCTAATGCCAAATCTGCAAACAGAAAACGTTTTTTGTCGTTTCTGCTCATACAATTATGGAAGTTGTTGTCCGAACCAATTCGGTTTTTATAAGCCTCATTTCCGTCGACTGCCAGAATCACCAACAAATATTCAATATTTGACGAACGACGAGTAGTTAACACGACGCCAAAAATTCGTTGTTATAAATTTAACAACTACTGTTTACCGAAGACGTTAGTATGCAAGGTGGTTACGAGTATACTATCTTCAAGCGTATAACCTGCGGTTTGTTTACCTGTTGTTACGCTGCTGCTTTCTGTTCCTCTTTCTTCCCAACAAAGTCTTACCTCAAACTTCCCAAGTCGATGAGATCTCCGCTTTCTCTATATAAGCTCCATAACTGTGAACGTTGAAGTGGACGAACAGACTAAACAATCAATTGTTAAATTTCAATACGGTCCTTATTTTTCTTCATACCGCTTGTGCTTGACCTCAGAATTTGGGCAACCTGCCTAACTTCCCATATAACGTAATTCAAAGTACAACTTTCGCTGAAGGATGGGTTAGAACTTCATTGAACAAATTGGTAGGGGTGAGTCTCTTGAACAACCAGCTCATTTTGCACACTCCGTTCTATCTAAGATATGCATCACTGTTTCAACGGTTATATATAGAAAATTCCAGTAAACATTGCAAAACTGACAAACTTCATTATAGACACATACACATACGCTCATAAATCACCAAAACAGTAGCCTTTCTATAGGCACATAGCTGTCCTTTTCTAATAATGGCTACGACCTTGGTGAAGGATAAAAACTTACGAGTTATGGTTGCTTGACGTGCGTAAAAGACTTGTTTCCGATTCAACTGAGGTGGACACTACTACCAAATTAGGCATTCAGTAATGTTGTTTGTTTGAGGTATTTTGAACTTTTTTAACTGAACTGAATATTGATGCCCTCAGAGTGACATGTATGTCAACATAATAGTGCAATTTTGCTGTGATGTATTTAGGTGACCGATCTGACAACCACAGTAATACTCATAGAGCAGAATAATAAAAAATGTTGTACGTGAAGTAAAACCCAACTTCGACTTCGGACGAAATGCATTTCACGATCAATAGGTTGCTGCCAAATTATATCCGGACATCATTTATCGCTTTTGGCCTGTTATTAAAATCATGTACATCCATGCACGAATGTACATATGCATGTACACACTTTCAGTTACCTGATCCAAAATACAAAACACAAATATATACAGATCGATATTTACGATTGTGTTGGAGACGAAGTTGTACTTATTCCTCACTTTGGATGTAAAAGGATTATTTCAATTTTGTAATGGGTGTAAAGCGTGCATTAACAAAAGTATTTCCATTTAACAGTCCTTTAATTTATGAGTACTTATTGGGTAAAAATTAAATTCTGTTTCATTCAAACACATATTTATGAGGTTTTATCAAACTACCTGCCTCAAGTTACTAGTTCTTGTACCTAAACGTCATAAAATACGTGGGGACGTCTTCGAGATGTGTGAAGGTGTACACAAGAACATTACAGACTTACAACCTCAGTTTATACTTATTAACAAACATTATTATTTCAAGCAGCTTTCGTGGCTGTTAACAGCAGAACTGTTTTGGGTTGAATAATGATCGGAATTACCTGACAGAAGTTTTATTTGCGTATGCTTCATGTCATTGCAAAAAAAATCATACGCTATTAACTCAGCACGATGTTATAAACAAATTCCACAAATGCTTAGCGAAACTGGCTAGAGGCGATCAGATGTAACCCACAAACCAAATTAAGTAAATTTGTTGTACGCATATGTTTACTTTCTAGGATCATTTGGGTAATTTATCTGTAACTGAGGTTTATGGTATCTGTGTGTTTAGTGTTTTAGAATGTGTCGCCAACTGTCCATACTTCAAGTTGTTATTATTTTTAGAACCGTACTTTTTATGTAGATCACTTCGCGTGTCATTCATCTGTGATTGGGTGAACACATCGACAAGGCAGACCGGGAAGCTTGAAAAAAATTGTCCGTGAGTCACCATCAAGCAACCTTCGAATGTTTTGAAACACTACGTTTAATTATATCACCATCTGGGTGTATGTGTGTATATTTGATAAACTCAGTCTTTACTCACAATTGAAAGTGGTTGTGCGTTGACATATGATAAGTCGGTTGTGCCTAACGTGAGGTCAATGGCGCAGTGGTAAACACGGTTGCCTGATGAACAGCGTGGCCGTGGTTCTAGTTCCGGCAGTGGCGATGATGATATGCACTACTGACGAGCTCTAATGAGAACGAAACTCGAGTCTAATGCTTCTTTTCGAAATGAGCCGACTGGATAATCTATGGGAATGCGACAACTGCGATCAATTGTGGGTGATGTTCAACTTGAAACTCAGTCATGTAGGTGAGATGAACTTGATCCACAAAATTACAGGAGACTATAAGTACTCGATGAACCGGAACCGTCTGTTACAGGTTTGCAAATAAACTCGTTGAAGCATGTGTTTACTTCCAGTTAACTCTTTTCACAGGTACAGTTCACCTTGTTTTATCTCAACCAAATAATATTTATTTGATAAATGACTATTTGGAAGCCCTAAAAATCTATGGAGCGGCACACATTTCAAGGATTTTTCGACAAATTCCTGCTTTAATAATGTGAGTTGATAAACTGTTCGCACCAAATAAGTTGCCAGTGCAAAGTAGTTGTGAGTATATAGCTCATGTCAACACTGACTCTGTCTTTTAAATGCGCGGTTATGGAAAACGTAACCCAAAAAGCAGCTAAAATGAATAAGGGTTTTGAAAGTAAACAGAAAATGAACCGGAACAGCTTCAAAGCGATTCCGGAGAATTTGATGCTGTTGATTTGACCACCTTCCATCTTCGACCGCATCCTCTGCTTTCAGAAAAAGCTTCGATTAACAGCGACTGCGCACTCACGGTGCCAGTGAAGTCAGGCTTATCACATAAACATTAATACTTGTTTCCACTTGTGTCTTGTTCAAACTGACCCCGTAATCATGTTAAGATTGACTGATAAGTAGTTATATAGGTTTGATAAGCTAGATGACTCAATTGAGAAAAAGCTGAAAATCGATTAGTTTCGAAACAGTGACAGAAACAGCATGCCCAGAAGCGCTGAATATTTTATCATCTGAGCTTGGAAGCCATTCTAGAAGGTCAGAAATTTTACATTTTGTCCTGAGTTGGGTGGGCAACTAAGTCCAAGTGTAGAACTTTCAAGCTTGTAGAGTGGCTTTCTACCTCAGCTGGCAGAGTATTCGTCACATCTGAGCATGGTGTTTCTGTGGCTGGTTCGAATCTAACCGATGTGCGGAATTTTCGCAGCTGTTCACTTTTAAGTTATCGGGTCCTGTTCTTTTATTTCTTATGACAACATTATTGGGGTAGCCTGTTGACAATTCATCAAAATCGGGTATGTCTACTTAACCAAAGTTCCAAAATTCTGCAGCTTTGTGTGCTTAATTCATGTACATCTGCAACAATAGTGATACTAACGACGGTAATTACAAATACAGTGTAAATATCGTTTACATATCAGTAATCCTTTATTATTTACTCATAGATTAAAAAGACATAATATCAATTTACTGTAAACGATAACTAACATTCCGTAGTATTTATCATAAATATTGTGAAAACTTCATAGACTGACATTGTAATAAGATACTCACTTCCGTTGCTGCTTAACTAAACGTTGCATGCATAGTTTAATCAGTCTCTTGTTCAGTATCCGAATATTAATAAAACATTGTATACGTTCTAAAAAATATTTTTTTTCTTAGAAACACGCAACACAAAAATAATAGCAAATCCTAGGTTGAATGGGCATGAAACATCTTAGGATAAACGTTAGAATATAGTGGTTAGAATGATGAAACTCTTGACATATTAGGTGTTAATTATTTGTAAAAAAATTTTCAGCATTACATTCAGATCCTTTGCAAACCCCCACGACAGTTCAGAAATGTCAAATTGTAGCCATACACTGGATTTGCCGTATAAGCGGTCGTGGACTATCCTGACTTCAGCACAAACAAGTAATACATCTTGATAATAGTAATCAGAGACAGGCAACGAAATCAGGTGAAGTCAAGTTGTAATTATTTTAATGCGTCTGTAATTCCCAGTCATGTGACCATTTCTAAATTGGTATACAGTCAAAATATAACATAATACAACGCATACAAACGCTTCATGTTCGACTGAAAATGATATATTAAATTTAGTCTACTAAAACTTTAAAGTTATAGATGTGAAAATGGAGGCTAGTATCATGCTGTAAAATATCCCTTTCTGGAGCCAAAGGTCACTTTATTTGAATGGTAGTAGTCGATATTCAAGAATAGTAACGAACATACGTCAGAAGTGTGTATAACCGTGCATAGAAGTGTTCTTATTTTTATGTGCTAAGCAATAAGAGGTCCGAAGTTCCATCAGGATATCACTGAGATACATTCTTCCAAGAGAATTAAACTGGGAATCCGGAATAGTAGGCCGAAATTTACGTGCAAATCAATTGATGAAAACTGGGGTATTATGATACAGTCTTTATAAAAGATTGATACACAGAAAGTGAAGGATTCGGTAAACGTGTAATATAGCGCTAAACGGGTTTCGGCCAGAATCTGATAATCACACGCATCTAAATACTGCGGTTTGTTCACTCCGTCGTCATTCTAGACCGAAAGTGTTACGGTTACAAGACAAGATTGCAATTTTTAAGGTTACACTTTTCATCTTGCTCGTGCTAGTCCTTTGACATTTAAACCTTGCAACCATTTCGTACAAAGTGTAATAACTTCCCAAATAATGCTATTTGTTGCAAAATAGAGAAACAGTAATACCCTGCATCTTTCTATCACTCGAACAAAAATGGAAACCTGATTGATCGGGTTTTACTAATGTATGCGCCACATCCATCTTGAACCTACTGTGGATAGAATTCTTAATTGAATAACGACGATGAATCGCCAATTGTGTATTGAATCAAGGTGTTTCTGTAAAATCATTTCATTCTTTAAATTTGTGTTGTGTTGTGAAGTAAGCAACTCACAATAAATCTATCAGCAACTTAAACTTTCAATTTAAATTACTTTTGGACCTCATGTTTAGGTTATCTTCTTTGTCACTCGATCACATAAATCATTCACTCGGAAATGCAGGAGAAAAACTTTTTAATGTTCAAATGACTTGGATATCAGTTTGTACGAAACTATTATTGATTCTGTAAAGCAAAGCTATTTTATTCAACAGTTTGAAAATCTGAAGGCTATCAAAATTGGCTACATAGATGTTATCAGTTGATTAGGATGTGATGTGATCAGATTCTTTCGCTTACATCCTCCGTCAACTTACGTTCAACCTGAAGCCCATATTTCACAGTCAGACGGATCATTTTTTGAAAGTTTACAGTTTCTTCACTTAATATCCACAATTCTATTTTTTGTACAAAATATACGCACTGCTCTAATCCTTTATTATTGCAAGTTTAAGTAAGAGAATCGAAGGTTTTTCTAAAAAAAATAGACGATTCACTGCAACATCTACGGCTTAAGTACAGTAACTAAATTGTACTGTCAGCATTTGTGCTTCGGCATTAGCGAAAGAAATGACCTTGATGTGTTCGTTAGAACGGCTCAACCGTCTTCTTTTGTTTCTAATCCACTAGAACGATCGTTTGTACCTCCTTTTGGTTGTAGTAAATTAGGGCATACCATCAAGAAGCGTGTCAGTTAAGTGTAAAAATGTGATTATTTTACTTCCCAGTGCAACACAATGGCATAACATGCCTCCTTTAACAAAGCGCACTATATGCAACCTGCGTTATTAAAGAATCACTCTAACATATGGACAGCTTGATACAATTGATTCATCAATTTAGATTGTATAGAATGAAATACTGCATTTATGTGTTATTTATTCCCGTCCATTTAAAATATCAAAATCGGCTCGTTGGCGTGTAAAAAGGAACTCTGCACTGAGTAGCTGTATACTTGCTTAGTCGACTAATTTGGTAGAATGAAGTGACTGATGTTTATTAACTGAAAAATTAGCTGGATAGGGATACTGAGAATAAACCAACAGACAAATGTGTATGCAACAACAGACATCTAAACTAATATTGTCTGTGAATACATGGCGTCTACTTGAAAGCCATCCCAAAGTACAGATTGACAGAGAATTCGCTACGTTCAGTGTATTACAGTTGCTAAATGTTTCTTGAAGCTGTAATCTGAAGGTGTTTCTTTCTATGTGGCAAAGATGGAAGGCTTTTTCACCAAATGTTCCATAACATAGTAACAGTCTATGGTAGTTTGAGGAACATACAATTACACCAGTCGTCCACTTTATAACTTCCTGTCACGTAGCATGCAACCGATATTATGCACAGTGCCGTAAAATACCTTACTGCGCACGGGAATTCTTTCTGATCCGCCATCCAGCCGTGTTGTTGCATCCATCCAGGTGGTTTCCAGAAATAAAGTTCAGTGGATATTTTAGTACACATATATTTCTGGAATCTTCAACCTATACTGGCCAATTTAGAGTAGTTCAACTAGGTTGGGTGGTATTATTATGAATGTACAACATTATCACCTAAGTTTACTAAACTTTTGGGAACATTAATGTATTTATTTCGACCAACGTGAACCGTTGATGAAACACCCCGATGGTTGCAAAATATTTTGGCTGACAGAAAACACCTTCAAACTATTAGTGCTAAACGGCAAACAAACACAAACATAAAACTGGTGGATTAGTATTCTTCAAGCATGGCAGTATCTGATCGATTCGACAAAATCTCCGTGTACAAAATTGATTAATCAGTTTACATTGCACATCTTCTATTTATCAACATAGAATTTTCTTGGAAGTGCCAGTAATCTGAATTTAAAGAATTTCAGATTCTTTGGTTAAAAAACTGAACTTCTACTACATTTCTACAAAAAACTAATGAAGTGCCTTTCATTTGGAAACATCAATAAAACAATAAAATGGTTGACAACGAAATAATTATCTGTTTGTCAAAATTTCCAACGGCAGACAGCAACAGCTAGTCCGTCATAAACTTTTACATATTCGTTTGATAAAACCAAGCTTTCACTTGGTATACGACTGATAAATCTTACTATAAGAGTACATCATGCAACGTAAATAGTCACGCATAACAAATGTGTAAAAGACTTTGCTCATTAAATTTGTTCCGTTTTGACACCCACACTTTGTCTAAGCACACCCGTATATTTCGACAGAAATCTTGTGTAGGTTTAGTCTCATTTAAAACATTGTATGGAAACGTTTTTGCATTCGGACGCCAGCTTTTTAATTGGATTAATATTCTTTCATTTAACTGCAACGTGAACAATTAAACAAAACTTGCATTAGTAAAATTATAGAGTATTTCTATATACCATGTATTATGATGAGTATAAACACATGTTCTACTAGGGATAACTTGCTCCGTTTATGTAAAATGATAGTAGGCTTGTTAATCAATAACTCTATTCATTAACCATTCTATTTTCTGTTTGATGGATCACCTATTGTAAACAATCATGCTCCAACCCCATTACAGCCAATATCAATGTGATATCATCAAATGGAAAGGATGTACATGTTTTGTTTATGTTATTTGTTTGTCTGAAAGTAAGACGGAAACAATGGAGTGGAGAGCTTACCAATCGTGGTTATCACAGTTATAGCATACAGCACTGCTCCAGGAAAGGACCATTTTAAATCATCACTAGATAAATGTCCATCCCACCCTTTCTCTTCCATGTAACTTGCAACAGACTTGCTGAATTCAGCCAATTCCTTCTTTATTCTGATGCGAATTTCTGTTACGTACGCGTCATGCAATTGAACATGTGGAAAGGCAGTACTGGTAATTGGTTCTGGTGTGGTGCTTGTGGTTGTGTAATTGAGCGCAGATTCATTTAAAAACCGGAGCGATTCGTTCATGTACATAGTGTAATTATCACTTTGCAACAACCCTTGCATTGTCACGTTTATAAAAGACGATTGCTTTTCATTTTCAACATCTTTTAACAAATACACAAGCCATTCGTTAGTGCCGTTGCAGGAACTATTTAATACTGACAGCCATTCGTCTACGGACTCAAAAATTCTTTCCATCAGTCTATTTGTTTGGTTTTTCAACATTTTTTCAGCTTCTTTCTTCACTCCGATTTCATATCCCACTTCGATTTCACTGAATATTAATGCCCCAATAATGGTGTAGGCTACAACCAAGCTCGAAAGCCCAATGTGAGAAAATAACATTGCCATGAAACGCTTGCATCCTGCCTTCAACTCCTGAATTTGTCTGCGTCTTTTTTCTTGCTTTCTTAACAAAATTCGTTCTTCTTTGGTCAGATTCGCCCCTTTCTGGCTATAAACCGGTGTCGTACTAACGTTTGCCCCCGAAAAAGCATGTTGTGCATCAAACTCCGGTTGAAAGATCATTGTAAGTTCCCAGTTTGATATACACTGTGCGTAAGCGAATTGTATCAGTCAGCCCTAGTATATCTGCACATTATAATTCCAGATACGCTGAAAAGCACATGTTTGGAATATACGTATTTTGCATCAGTCACTGCAGTATTCTCACTGTTTTATAACTAAAGAATGTAACACAGTTGGTTAATATATTGAAATCACATTGACCAATCACGTTTTGCTAGGATGACCCAGGAGCAAAAGGACCAATAAAATTTATTTCAACAGACAACAGCCTAACGAAAATCGTATATAAAACTAAAAGACCTATTCCCAGGTGTCTTAGACCGAACTAAATGTTCATTAGAGCTAAAAACCTAATGATTCGACACACTTTGACGTTAAATTTCGATTATTAAAAAACAGCCTACTGAGTGGCTTAGCGATAACACGACCGGGAAAGTTGGGACAACAATGAATAGAAAATGCTTGGAAATAAAATGACAGAATTAATTAAAAAATCATGTCAGTGGGTTACCAAGTGGTTACAACTGATTTATTTTGCAGTCTGCAGATTAACCTTCGTTCCACTAACAGTGGCAACGATGAGAAAACAATAGATTTAACATATGAAGGAAGTGATGATAAAAGCACGTTACGCGTTTACTGAACAATGCATTGCGTGCAACTAAAAAAACGATAGATAGTTCGGAGGAGAGGTTACAAGTGTCAGAGGGTAAGCATGACATATGTCAGCAAGAGAATATCATAATATGAGCGGATGAAGCGTTCGAAATAAGCATCATACCACCAGCGAGATTACGTGTGAACATAAAAATGACGTGATCACACTTGTAATTCCACAATTCTGATTTAGGCTTACAGGAATTATTTATGAGATTTATTGACGCCATGCACCCTACTTGTCAACAGAAATATCACAGCTTTTCGAGAATTAGGTTGATTTGAAATAGTACACTGGTCGAAGCGATATTTGATGGCGTAGCATTTTGTAGGGCATCCTAGTGTGTTTTACTTATCTCTTTAGAAATAATCAATAATATAAAAAATCCTCTCGTTCACTTTACACAATGTAACCTATATAAGCACACAGGCAACCTTTTTCTGACTTCTATGCCGAGAACACCATTGGATTAAATATGACAAGTTTACTCATCGCAAAGGTTAAATAAGAAACTATTACTGATCAGTGGTAGGGGATTTTGATTTTCATGTAGATTGAACATCATCTACAATCGATCGCAGCTATCGCATTCCCATAGACTTTCCAGTCGGTCCATTTCGGAAAGAAGCACCAGACTCGAGTTTTGTTCTCATTAGAGCTCGTCAGTAGTGCATATCATCATCGCCACTGCCGGGAATGCGACAGCTGCGACCAATTATGTGTGATGTTCAATCTACAAGAAACTATTAGTAAACAAGTGAAAGCGCTAAATTTCACCCAAGTAAGTTACCACGGTAGCAAATAACAAGATTTACGTTATATATTGTTTACACATCGATTCTGATTTTAGCTGTCCACTGAAACTTAGTCTGCACAGGTATGACAACACAAAATATATAGAATGGTCGGCCAGAGTAGATCAAGACGAGTGACTAAAGCAAACCGACTGCAATATTTAATGTCTTGTTTCGTTATTTTGTAAGCTTGATACTACTAATCGGCAACATATCAAGAAAAGTGTTGGGTAACAAAACAATGGAGGAATTTATCTGGTCGACGTCATCTGTTGCTAGGACGCATTTCACAATAAAAAACCCATTTCAACGTTTGGCTACCTTCTTTGCTCACTGCTTACGTCAGTTATTCCCAACTATATGTAAAGTGAATCACGTTTTTATCAACTTTACTCTCACGATTGATAGCAGTTATCACAACCGTTCAGAATAGAATATTTAGTCTAATTTCGATCACTGCAGAATAAGCCGTGCCCAGTGTAAAATGCCTTAAAATATCAGCTACCGAAAATAAGTTTTTCTAGCAAAGAATGTATAATAAGTCTTTCCAGTTTCCGTTAGTCGTAACGGTGTAACCACTTTGACGATATCCATTCACTAATCGTTTTCTTGTGTCAACCGGTTTTATGGACAACAAATTTCATTCTTGGTAATCAACTGTCAGCAAACCTCGGAGCATAGCTATTGCGTGCCTTGAACATCTAGAGAGAGTGTGCAGTTAAACAGCAAAACATGGTATATACAACAATGCTGATTAATTGGTGTATGCTTTTTTGACGAAATATTTCAATCACTGCTTTGGATGTTTCTTTTATTCGTTATCTTATTCTATATATAAAACTTCAGTTTCAACTTGGTTTCATAGCTCAACGTGCAACAACATCTACCGTTATCTTCTAGAATATGCGATTAATTCAACACCTCCAATTTGTAGTTAAGTTTAACTTCTGTCGACTAAATTAACTTTTTGCACTCGCTGATTTTCCGCGAAATGTGTTGATATGATATCTACAGAGACAATCAGTTCTGAATATGCTGTTCGAAATGTTGAATTGGATCTGTGCGATTTCAAATAGATACTCAAGATGTCTGTGACGAACACATTTCTGCAATGGTCAGAAGCCACTGTAATCAAAACCTGCAATCAACAGCCTTCCATGGTGCAAACTATTTCGGATACCTTTACTAAAAACATACATACTCAACCACACGTTATTCGATTTGAATTTGGCTAGATGGTCGTGCAGCCCAAGTCATCACATTTTGACTCAAGAGGAGAAACAACATCTGTAGAACATATAATCTCAAGAAATTGATAGTAGGAAAAAAAAGTATTGCGGATGTTAAAATTGGATACATTCCTGAGAATGTCTTTAAGTTACAGTACGTTGGTGATAGAAGTCTTCTCGATAAATGTGACTTTACAGTATACGACTGTCAATAGGATCTTCGTTTAGCAATTTTTTTGGAGTTAGTGAAAACATAACCTAATTCGTGTGATAGCCTAACAAAAAAAAACGTGGAAGCTAAACAATGAAATTTAACCACTTGACGCACCAACACAGAACCGGTAGTGTTTCGGTACGAACAGAAATTTGACTTATATATTGAAACCATATTGAGACCATAAGACACATTTTATATTTATTCGACTTATCAATAATAAACGTTCTATTCAAACAAAAATTGGTTCACTACTTGTCCGACATCTACCGCTGCATAACTATTCTCCTCTTCAAGTAAAATGCTTTCTCTTGGTTTCGTTGTTGTCAAAATCCTCCCGTTGTTTTCAATAATCTACGCCGATAAAAGAACATTATATCGTCAATGGTGATCGCGGTATAAAACCCTCAACAACCCTTTGATATATAAAGATCCTAAACCCCACCTAGATAGCAATTATTTTTAAAAACACGTATTTCTTAGTAAACTCCGCAACTAATGTTTGTGGGCTGAAGTGCGCGTTACTACAGCAGATCACTTCTGGACCATTTACCTTCCTTTGATCATGGATCACACCCAACAGGTACTTTGCAGTTTTCAGCTGTGATCGCCTCACCTCACAATCTACAGTACCGTCTTAGATGATTGAACTGGATACATCTTGAAATACTCCAAATTATTAATATTGGCGCACTCCAGTTTATTACACCATGCATCTTGAATTGACAGTTCACTCGTATGGCATCACAAAACGCAAACCAATGCAGGCATCTTGACAAAACAACATGGTTAAGTTGTGGTAAAAATTCAGCGTTTTACTAATGAAGCCAAAATGTGCACGGATTGGTCGCTGTTGGTCTAGGTTGTCACTTGACTAAACTCACTTAGTGATGACGATACCGTGGACTGAGACAGCAAACCAAAGCATTTCTTCGTGGTTTCACTATATAGCATCTTTCCCGTGTGTTGTTTGGAAAAACACGCTTGAAAAGTTAGATCCGAAACCTTATGTTGGAGACGAATGTACACTTGGTTTGTTCGTCGCTAGAACAGCAGCGTAATTATGAAGAATATTTGTGAAGACTGCATCTCCATTCTCCTGATTCTGAACCAACGTTGACCGAAACATTTGGCGGAATAAAGGAAATCTAGGTTCACGTTGTTAAAAAGGGTTATGGGCAATGAAATTCCAGGATTCATGTGACACATAAGGATGAGTACGAAAGAGTCGTTTGCGTTGTTTCTACGACTTCACGTTCCAACTGAATGTTCAGCAGACAAGATGCCCTCAATGATGGTAGATGTAATTTGAATGTACCGAAATTAACCGTACACAAACGCAATTAACGTGGTCCAGAGATTATTGCAGCTTGCGTCAATTCCGCACCTGTTACTGAGTGACCACTTTTCGGAAGGTGGACCACATTATGTTTCCTTATGCTCCCTACAGCCTACATGTTCACCGGAATTTGCATATACTGCTTCTTTGATGTGCAGCTTAACTGGGATTGTTCATTTTACGCAAAATGTTTGCCAACATGGAAAACATATGCGTGTGAGAATTTGTTGAAGAATAGAAACTGAAACAAAATAGTCAAGAAACGGAATAACTTACAAGTACCAGATTTTCAATAACACAGATCGGCTTCTTATGGCAAACATTTAAGAGGATGGATAATCAACCAACGGGCTAGGATAGATCACTAAGTTCGACGTGGTCTCAGGTTCACAAACATTTATATCTGAACACATAGAATCGGCTTGAGGCGACTACTTATGACCGCTTCTACACACCGCAAGAATCTTGAACTAGAAAGACGTCGAATTTAATTTTGGACGCATAGGTTCGAACGGCAGCGTAACCAGGAGTCAGGACGTTTAGGTATTGCGGAAATGGACACTACGTTTTTCAGCAACATTGTCGTTCTTCAGTAACACGGACTTTTGTGCCCATTTAGGCTAATACTTCCTTAATCTAGAGGTCTTTCACTTCTAACTGTGTACACTTCTCAGCAGTTATATGAAAATTGGGAAACACAATATGAAGTGACACCAAGTGGGATGCCTACTATGGCTCAAGACACTGAAAACGTCTGAATCTGAGAGACTTAATGGAGTTTGTGGGCACCACTGTTTGTTTAATCGAATTTCGTAGTCTTTGAATTATTCGATATATGCTGCAGTCACCTTTGAAGTTGTTTCTCCGTAGACCTTTTTCATCTTGTATCGCTCAACTCTTTCGAGATGAGTGATGGTTTGAACGCCTGAAAAAGCCAAGTACGAGACGTTAATATCTGAGAGTTGTGGGTTTCCAACCGAGAGCAATTTCAATACCAAGATGTATTCATCAGGCCAGTGATAACAAAGAACTTAACAGTAACAGTTGAGAATATACTAAAACGTAAGTTACCATTCTTCAGTACGTTTTTCATGATACCGAGAATGCTGTCATACGAACACTTACGAAATTAATAATGAAGTTTTAACCAATACAGTAAACGACTAATTCTTTGAATAAAGGAGCATTGAGAAACTGAAATGTTTAACATAAAATCGAATGTTTATCAACCACAGTTCTATGAAGACTCGGTGACTTTCATTATTATTTAAAGATAATCAGTCACAATAAAGGAGAAGATTGCTTATTGTATCATTTGTTTCGAAAGGGATCACAACAATTTTTTCGTTAAAATTTTGAATAATGTTTGATCACAGAGGTGTACTGAAAAGCTTTCGAACAGGGACGGTGTAAACGGATTAATATATCATGATTACTCATATGTACGTAATTTTAGTGCACACATGAGGAAGCAAATTACGTGTGTCTCTGGCTTTGCTACTGTTATTGAATTGCAGTAATCACCGGCTTTTCTTAGACACACATCACTACTTGTTGAATGAAATAAGTCTGCGTACTGATCTCATCATTTGACAGAAAATTTGATCGACTTCAAGTTTCTACAAAACTAAAGGGGAATTCCATATTAGCTGCTATTTGGTTATGAACTTGAGTAAATTTGGCTGTTCGTTAGACGTACAGTTTGTTTGTTATTTTTCCCAAAAGTTCATTAAACTGGAAAACATACTAATCAGTTTCCGGATGAAACAGAAAACTTAATACGTCATATATCTGGCGAAAGATACGGAAACATTTGTGCACAGGAATTACTTTTTAACTTTAGCTGAAGGAAAGAAAAAGTGAAGTAACATAACCTATTTTCAAGAACACCGTGAAACATTGGTGCAGAAACGTTTGCAAGTTTGTAAAAAAATATTATTGGCCATTTATTTGACAATGAATATTAAAAATTGTTGTATTTCGGGGTTATTTTCAGTATGTTTATCAGCCACGTCCAACGTGAACAACTTATTGGAGTCCAAGTTCAAATGAGTTTTATGCGTGATATTCATAGTAGCCATTTAAGTGGACACGTCCACAACATGAAAGTGGATTTTAGAGCGGCAAAATTTAAACTTGTGGATCAAGACTAACTAACCATATATCGTTCTAGAATTTTTGTTGTGGAATAGCCCAAAGATTGTTAACAGTAAACCCGTCAAACCCACTTTACGCTTTTTAGAATACACTCAAGCAATATATTAAAAAACTTAATTTTGTAAGATTCTGTCAAAATATTACCGCTCTCCTGAATCTTGCTCGCTTCAAACACGCACCAATTAATCTGAATGATGTTGTGGGATTTTGTTAGTTCTCATGAGAACTAGTGAAATGGTATTGAATTCGGCGCAACCTTTCACTGGGTTCATTTCAGTCAATTATGAACGATTATCAGAGTTCATCGGAAATCTCTGTTTCATACTGATCCAGGATCATAATATCTGGGAGAATGTCTTTGTTTTTCAAGATGCTCATAGATCTTTGGCCGGAGGCTTATTGACTTACGACCAATTGCACGACTTCATTACTCACAGTTAGATTCACATCAACATTGACTATTGCGACTTTATTCCAGCCCGATTGATTCGATCCGTAAAGTCTTGACTAATAAAGTTTGCAGGCATGTTGTGTAGTTGAACAGAGACTCTAAAGGTACGTAAGAAATATTTTAAGTCGGATGCATCACAACTTTTATCCAACTAAATTAACAGTTTGTTCTATTTCAGGTATTTCCCCTATACGTAGTGCATGCTATCAAGATGGCGGAAGTATCACTTCTCCTCAACTTAATGGACAACTTGCAAATTTTTCATGTAGTCTGAAACAATTCAAATGAAGCTGGTATATCAAAAGTTAAAAACGTCTAAGGTTTAAAAAACTTAAACATTTCTCATCCTAGAACAAACGCTAATCGTGATACAATTCGATTTTCATAAACGATGCTGGCTCTTCGCGGGTAACATTTGAAAGAACTAGTTGTTTTCTGATGCACAGAATACTGGTGGACATTTGTCAAGGTATACGAATGGTTGTTCAGCAAAGCTACGTCTATTAGATTCAGGTAAATATTTATCGGAAGTAGTTCACAGCTGGATAAACATTCTCAAAAGAGCAATTTACGTCTAACTAAAATTTTTGTTTATCCTCCATTACCCCTCTCTGAATGAACACTTATTTGGCTCAAGAATACAACTTTGTGTACACGGTAACACACCTCCGAAGCGAAATCATTTGATATTTGATCATTTTCAAACGTCGCTTACTAGTCTATAATCATCAGATTCTTGATTCCTCAAACATGTTTACCGTTTTGCTATTCACGTAACATCAAGAAAGGTTCTAGCAATTTCGAAGTGTAGAATGTTTTGGCCATTTTGTCTGCTGCCACAGTGTTTTTACTAGGAATGTGGTCAGCTTTTTTGGTCAAAATTAGCAAATATGTCGACCAGGGTCGCGGTAAATTTGAACCATTTTCAACCTTCAATTCGGAAACGTGTTTGTTTTTTAAGTTAGCACCTCCAATTAATATCGAGTGGAAAACTTGTTGCACGAAGTATGGCGGTAGACTCAAATCACATCTTGCTCTGTGGAACATCTTGTCTAATTCTAAACAAAAATGATCTGAACAATCACTTTCAAGACTAACATTTTACTGATAATAATTTATCTTAACTCATGGTTTTTGGATACATATATTGCTGCAACTCTTTTCCCCTTTTAATATACGCAGTTCATTAGGGGAATTGAAAATAATGCAATAATTTGCTGATTATACTTGACCAAATTCATTGCGTTAAGTATTGAGTACGTATGAATTTTGTCCAATGAGTAATACCTCTTGAGATTTTTCATAAATTTACTCAGCACATTATACTTTACCGTATGCAATCCTATACTAACAAACCTAAACCCAAGTGATACCAGCGTAGCCTTTTCAATATTATCAATATTATCACAGTATATACTATCTTGTGGTACCAGAACAGAGGAGAGCATTATGAAATCCAGTGAGTTTAGTGGAAGGAAATCTATGGAAAGTTTTTCTGACAGTTTTAACCTTGTTGGGATCAATTGGAAGATTTGTTCACAACGTTCATGGGTTAAAAACATCCTACACCAGTTAGGAATTGGACTAATGAAATCAGAAGACCGGTTTTGCAAGATGGTGGTAGCATTTCATGTGTTCTCTTCAGCTGCTACACGTATGTAAAACACATACGATAAACGGGCTGGAACTAGCTTCGGTTGTCTTTTCATAGAGCTATTAGTTCCATGTGTTTTATGAAAGCAGGTGCTCATTAGAGTGGACAGTTTAATTGTTTAGTTCCCAATGCCAGTTAAATATCAACATTGTGCACGCTATTAACGATGTTAGCTTTGTGAAAACACACTTTTATCTGGTTTATTACCTTATTATTGTGGCAGGTTTAACCGATGAAAACATTTTTATTTCGTGAAATAAAACCTGTGCTCCATTGACATACTCCTGAGTGCAGAAATTAGTTTTCACTTCGTGCTCGCAATGTTTATTTCATGGTCAGCTGTGAGTTGTGCAAGTGGTCTACTGAGCAGGATTAAAATTGCTCTCTGTCAAACAAAAATCAACTCTCCAATCAAGGCATTCATAGTAGAAATACGTACAGACTGATGATGCATAAATTCTTTTGTTTTTTTCTTTTCCAACTTGTAAATATCAGTCGCAGAAACTCTTCACCAAATTAAGCCACACTCCCTCAGCGTCGTAGTTATCATGGCTTCAATGAGAGAATTAAAAACAACACAAAGCTACGGGCAAAATGAATCATCTAATGTTTCGCTCATTTCGGATCGCCTTGCTCACGAGTGCTCCAGTTTAATTTGTATTATATTTGTGTGTATTTTCCGTAATTTGCCCTTCATTTTCCACTCCGTCAAAGTATCCAGGTCATTTCACTACTGGACATTTAAGTTTAATCAATCCAAGATTATCGATTTGTGAACAAAAACAATCTGGGAACTCATCATGACAAGACTGCCTAGCGTCACTGAAGCAACGGACGCTTCAGAATGTTTGCGCGATGGTCATCGGTTTCAAAACTTTTCTTACTGATCAATGCGTTGAGCACAAGCAAGTACAACTGTTGTACGCTCACGTACTGTAAACAAAGTATGGCAAATGTACCGAAGAAATGTCGCGAGGTTGCAATCATAAGCCTACGTTCCGTTATATGATCTTTGAATGACTATCTTCATTGAAACTGAACAAAATACTGGTTGTCAGATTTCTGCGACGGAAAATCAATAAAGCTATCTCAGCATATTGAAACTTGCAGGGATAGTTAGCTTTCTTAGTGTTGGTGGAACCTGTGTCATCTTCGAACGAGAATGACTGTTTCGCCTCGGGTAATTTCTGGAACCTGGATAGTAACGTCAGAGTGGAAACTTGCGATTTTTACATACAACAGAAACTATCGGTTTCTATGGTTATTGTGTTGACCGATTTATTTTCATCTCCTTTGTCACTGAAATATATTTTAAGTTTGTCGCACTTTCAGTGATATTGTGCATTACACTCGATTGTTTCATGCACGCGAGACAAATGTCGGAAACGTCTTCGTCACTTTACCCCGGACGTGAAAAAGTCCCTCAAAGTTAAGCCTATACCCATCTGTTTTCTCTCGGACAAACTAGAAGCGCATTTTCAAGAAGATTTCTCGCCTATGTGAGCTTGTGTTTATATAACCAAAATCAGCGACTGGAGTTTGATATAGTTGAGAACTCTGACAATGACGATTTGAAATCCAATAAAATGTTGATTCTTACGATGATGACGACTGTTGTGCTTGTGAAATATACGTATAACCCGGACTCACTGCCACCGAATGACGCTGTTAGCCCTGTTCTGTTGTGAGCAATGCTGGCAACTGTTTGTTCAGAAAGGTTTGACGTCACACCAGTATTAGCTGTTTCGCAAACCTCATGGTAATTTTTAGGTTATCCACCGTTCTCATAAAACTAAATACAGCGATTTCTCGGATTATTCGTATGTCAGCAGTTGCATCTTTGTGACATTTATTGCGCGCATAAATATATGTACAGTATACAAAATGTCTTACAAGGGACCTTTCATGCATTCGTCAACCAAAAGTCGGAAAATGGACGCATTAAACAACGTGTGTGCTTATGTCCATTCTATTGCCAAGCAACTTCTCGCAATCAATTAGCGAATACATTCGTTTTAAGACAAACATCTGAGGTGCTGGAACAGCAGTAATCAACGTAAAACGTCCATCGGGAATTTTTTAGTAATAAGATTATTACCACGTTCTACTCCAGGTAATGTATTCACTGATTCCAGGAATCGATCATGAGCATTTCAGCTTTACGTAACCATCTGACCTTGACCAACTGACATGAGTAGTATTCGTTCTAGTTTTAATGTATAACATTAGCTCTTGGCAATAAGAATGATAGGTCAACATGACAATATTTTCGTGCACTTGGATCCGTATTTTTAGACAGTGAGACTGAAAGTTTTTCGCTTGCATTCACTTAGTCGATTGGCATATTATTGTATGTTAATGACCTAATAGTGTGTGGTTTTTTATATTATGGCTGAAATAAAGTAATCACCAACGACACCTAAACAGAAGTCGTTGTAAAACAATGACAGAGTGCAACTAAAACTGTAAAACGTAATGCGTACTCTGGTTGCATTTTAGAAGGGAGAATTATTTAATCTCTGCTGGCAACCTGAATGTGCTTTTGCTCCAAATTAACATGTTTCTCAAAATCCAACATGTCAGTCACAACTTGCGTAACACTTATCACTTAGAAGTGAAATGTATATTAATATTGTTGTATCTTCTTAATAGATTGTTAAATTCTATACCTTAATTTAGAAAGGTTCACAAATTAAATATTTCTTTACCTAGAGCGTTAGGTGGCATTTCATATTTCGAAAGGGACCAAAAAACAAAACAACCGCACAATGTTCCTCATTTTGATGTTCCATGGTTTCCTGTTAAGGCATTTTTAATTCAATCTATGTGTAATTAGTGGTGATAAACAATTAGTGAACATTGCCCATAGAAGTGTCCTACATTCGTCATTAGTGATCTCTTAACAACAGTGGAAACAAACAAAGCTAATGGCAACACATTGTAGTGTAACCTTCAGCGTTCCAAATTAGTCAATAGAACTTTGAAAACGTCGAATCTGCTCAATAAATAAAAATGTGGAATTAAAGGAAAATATTTTTGTGCATTCGAATCAATCATAAAAATGTATGAATCAACAACTTTAAGCTGATTACCTCGAAGTAAATGCACTGCTGAATGTTTGTGCCTGCATCAACCTTTCATTTACCTGCCAAGCCATATAACTAATAGAACGATCAGCCCTTACGAGATGTATAGCCGCTTAAATGACTGATTCTGGTCGCTTCGCCCAATGACTAAACGCTGCTTTATCAACGTGACTACTGAGCCCTTGAAACAATAGTCTTGCCTCCGAATCTAGACAAACAGTCTTCGCAATTCATGCAAGCCTCTGTATGCAGTGAAACACTCCATATGCACGTATTTGTGGTCTTGTAAACTATTGGTCATATACTAAATTGGAGTGATCGGACGAAGTTTTGAGGCTTTTTTCAGCCTTAGTGATTATGCTGGATGTTGCTTACATCAGCCAGTTAGGTAGCGGACTGCTTTATTGATTCAGTAGGATACTTCAAGGTTTGGTAGTACATCTGACATTTTCTATCATCCTGGGGGATACACAAGTTCGTGCTAGGTAGAAGAAATAACCATTTAGTCATGTAATTTGAGAACAGACTGTCCAACATTTGCCAACGAAAGACACATTAGATAGAGTTCTATAAATAGCAATTAAGCTGTAATATTTTATTCGATAATGCTAAGCTCTATGTCGAACTTATCTTTTTACCGATCGTGACTGACCAGAATTGTGTGTATACAAACAGTCAACAGTAATGTTGAGGTCAGTCTGATACAGTTACCATACAAACTTTGATGTGTTGACCTGAGTTTTGAATAACTTAGTTCATGCGTTTTTGATTGATGAGAGTACACGAAGCTTTACTTTGTTGATGTTAATCTGGATATTCAAAACTGCAATCAGAAAGATTTGATCGATTCGTCAGATGTTCCACATTGACAACCAACCTGTTTGGATTGAATGTAAAACACTTTAGCCCATTGGGACCAAAATGGGAATAGCGTCATGCAGTCAAGGTAACTGTTCAATGCGCTGATTGCTACGTTCATAACAGACAATTAGATTTCAGTGATTCGGTTCTACGGTTGGTTCTGTTTTTAACTGATTCAATTAAATGGTAGCCATGTCAAGTCGAGGAGGTGGATTGAACAGTAATCGTGAAATTTGGGATTCAAGGTCAGTGGTTTGCCCTATTCGCTATCCTTGTTCAAGGTACTAAAGACTAAAGAGTGATGGCGGCAACTAAAGAAATGCACATGAATTCACACATTTGGTTTTGCAGGACTTAAAACTTCAAACCAATAATAGGATATCTCCTTCTGAGGTGACAACGATCTTTTTTCACAAAAGTTTCGTCCGGTCTTCCTGAGTGAATACACCAGGGAATTATTTTTCAATCTGAAATACGATGATGTCTTCTTTACGGAAATGTAATAATGAATGCACATTATGAAGCTGTCGATTTTTGGTTCCTTTTATATGTTGAAGCAAAGATGATATTCTGCATTAGTTTGTAGTGAGTAACCTGAGTTAAACCAGTTGACTAACAGAAAATAACCAAATTGCATAGCGTGAGAAGAAAATGGACTTCGGTGTTGTATCTCAAACGTGACAGCGCTTGAACTTTTGCGACGATAGGTTCATTTAGGAATTGATATGAGAGTTCACATAAAACGTACATGAGAATGGACGTAGAATTGTACCCTGGGGGACACTCATGTTCGTGCTGGGTAGGAAAAATAACTATTTAATTGTGTAATTTGAGAGCAGAATGTCCAACATTTGCCAACGAAAGACAAAAATTTACGTGGGAAAGATACAAGAGCAATAAAACTAAAGCGAAACAGACAGTTTTTGTTGCACCAGGATAATAAGCATGCAATCATAAGCTCAAAATTTGTAAGCATATCATTACGCTTGAACTGAGAAGAAAACTGAATTTGCACTTTTCTGGTCTTGATTCACTTCTAGAAACGAAATGTTGCACTTGTAAATAAAAATTTGTTTCCCGGTAAAGCTTCGTACGCGTGGGTGTGGATGTCAAAGTCAAATGGTACTTTTAGTGTAATTTCTACATCTGCAGGCGTCCATGACGGTTGTGGACAAGACAGTGAATGACCGGCCTGTGGCAAAATTAGTTAATGATACAATACATCCACAGAACAAAACTCCAGCAAAGAAGTACTATTACCAAACACGAGACTAATTGAGCTCAACTAGAATAATGAACCAGTGCGAACAATAGAGAAAAACTGAAATAGAGATTAATTCCCGCCTTTTCAAACCGAACCCTGATCAATTATTTACTGACTGCGAGGCAGATCGCCAGATTATACAAATTCATTCGGCAGTCTAATTCGAACAACTTTCTTGTGAGCTAAAATCTGGTGCACGAAGCAGAGTTTAACAGCTAATCACCGGGTACGTGGACGACGCTCATTTGGCATGACAATTTGCAATTGTGAGCCCCTGGAAAATGTCATAAGTTTCGCTTTTAGATCTTCAGGTTAGCTAAAGGCCAGTGTACCGACAAACGGAAAGCATTAAGCACGTTTCGTCAATTTTTTGGAGATCCTCTAAAGAGTTACTAGCTGAATATCATACGATGTATACAACAGCATTTACTGGTTTCAAGCAAGTAGTCAACGGTTTTGTGTGTTATCGACGGGAATAAAAGAAATGCTAATGTCTTGCAATATTTTTGTTTTGATCGTAATAATGGAGTACACAAAAGGTACTCGATAGTGAGTTTTTTAAAACAAGTACTAGTGACGTCCACATGGTTTACAATCTCATGTTGCACACTACCATGAGTACCAAATGTGTTATATTCTGTTTTAACGTGTAGCTGACATAATGGGATGGACGCGTTTCACTACTGGATAAAGCCCGTTGAGCATACATGTTGGCACTTTTAAAAACACTATCACCAAGATGTTTCATTAAATCACCGAACACTTCCGCTGCTCCGCAACATCAAACAAGCTAGGTGCTCCACATCTATACTTCACTAGTGTTGAACACTAGCGTTGGACATACACAATTCCGGTGTGTTCTTAAAAATTCATGGTTTTGCTCTTCACGACCTTTTGAGACTTATTCAAATTTATTATTCCAATTCTAACTGGACTTCTATATATACTATCCAGTAGACTTCAGATGCATTAATTTGTTGTTGAACTTTGCTACAATTCCATTGCGTCATTCACCGGTATCTGATTACCCAGTTTAGTTTAAATTCACGAACACGACTGAAATTTGACCAACTGAAAACTTGATTTAAAACTCATAAAAATGATTATCAATCATTTACTTAGTTCAATCTGACACGCCTGAAACCTCATTCTTGGAATTCTTTCCTAACCCCCATAAAAAAGCTAAAGCTTTGCCGAAAAGTAGAATTGAAAAGAGCTTAAACCGTTCTCTGAGCAATGACGACCTTGGGATTAGCAAACCACCTCATTTAGTTCATTATATGAAACACTTAATCTGACCTGACAAAAAAAAGATTTTCTCGTCGGATTGTCCTGGCTCATGCCCTTGTTTTGGTTTTCGCGTAAAGTGAGGGCACATTTATATCCCACTGTTTTGCAAACGTTAATTGCGCGTCAAGTCGTTTGTAGAAGTTGAGGAGTGAGGTAGAAATTGCGCCAGTGCTTATCGTCACACTCCATCATTCTTACGCTGGAGTCAAGCCTGAGGACTTGTTGGCCCTTAAAGGCTCGAAGGGAGCATGCCCGTGGTCTTGCTTATCTTCCATTAAACCATCGCATGTAGCTTTAGAGCTTCGTCAAGAAATAACTTGAGAAAACCAGTGCTAAAACAATTCACAGTCCTCAAAGTCAATCATTTGGTGTTAACTATAAACCAATTTATCATGCCGTTGCTGAGATACGCTTCTCAATTGAAACTTGTGAAACGGTATTGTTGATTACAAACAAGGGAAGATTATTCAGAACATCTTAATAATCAGCGGCCACCCAGGAACGTTTGTTGAAACTCATGTCAAAAGGCAAAGCGTCATTATTGTGGTTGAGACTGTTTCCCTCGAATTCGACGTTTAAATATCACAACCTATCTGGGTGGAAGTTACCACTTGCCTTGAATCGTATTTACGCAGATGCCCAACTACGTATGTCGTTTTCAATTCCCATAGTGATTCTCCGTGTTTCCGATCATGACGTGACGAATTGTTGTGCTTCTAGTACAAACCATCTGTGCACCTACAGCTGCGATGGATAGCATACTGGTCGGAGGGACTGCAATTTACAAGAGAGAATAGCGGACCAACTTCCTAATTGTCTATCCAACACACTGATGCAGTAAACGTCAGTAACATAACAGCTTGGTAGGTAACTGCCGTCCTAGATTGATAAACATTTGATAGATGCATGCTACACGGTTGCCCCAACGTCATCGTTCACTCTGCTGTTAGACCAGTTAAACCGGAAAGACTTGACATTTGTGGGACCTCTACCGACCACTTCTCTGCCATATTTTTGGCCATACCTGTTATTTTGCTTTACGACTAGTAACAAATCTTGCTGCCATATACTCGCTTTATGTGATTTTCGGTTTTGTACGTGCCAAAAATTGGTGTGAAAAAAATTGCCAACCTAGAGCATTTGTGTTTCGATCATGGTAATGAATTTGATCTACATAACTCGATGTTTTGAACCTGGTTTTTCACTGTTCCACTTCTTCAAGGTTCACGTACTCGGATAAGCTTCAGCCAACTCTTGTGCAGATTTGTGGAGCCTAAAAGCACCTCAGCCCTCTTGTGTCTATTATTAGCTTGCTCGATAGGTTAATAGTGCATGGTTTGATGGGGCCTAGTCGTTTGCGTTTAACTCGACGTGTTTTGTGGATGGCGTCTTGTTCTGCTTTGCATTGTGGTCCTTTATCGTTTTGTGAGGGCTCCCTAATCTTAAGTGAATGACACTCTTTGACACTTTTGGATGGTCAAGGATGCTGATGGATACTGACGGCATACTGACGGTATGATCCCAGTATTAAGCAGATGCTCACAGTTATGATGAATATTTTACAGTGTTTTGTAGTGTGTTGCACTGACACCAGCTGGGTTCCGTGGAGATAAAATACTCACCTTTCCACAGCAGACTCAGTTCCATAGGAAAGCACTTTCACCTTTTGCGAAAGGTGTTCTATTTTGAGTCTAGTACGGCAATTAAACTGATTTTGTATAATATATGTGAAACCGTTAAACTATGGTTAATGGTGCTTTGTTTTGCTGGAATTCCAGAGCGACTTGTGCTAACAGTAAGCATCTGTCAATCAAGCAAATGTATCGATTTCTGTCCTTTTCAAACAAGCTATTTGTGCGCTATTGTTCATATGAGCTACAGATGGTCTAGGACGGGTTGTTTATAATTCATGCGATACAATGGGCATACTGCCAGTATGTATGTCTCATTTACAGTTACACAAGATATCGCACAAAACAATCAGTAAATCCTTTATTGATGTGTGTGACTGGATTTGACAACAAATTTTCCATCATTCCAAAATATACGGTAGTTTTTCCTTGGCTAACCGTCACTGCATTGCCGTTTGTAAAATGAACCACCGATGATATCCGAAGATGACAGTATAACAGTGGAACTCATGAATAACAGTCACGCGTGGTACATTTTAAGAGTGATAACTGTTGACATTTTAAGCATGGAATAATTTGAAACTGTTTGCCTATCGCACAAAAGATATGGCTTATCCCGGTTTGTTTGGTCAATCCTTCATTTAAAACGTACCTAGTACATTTTCCTTCTACTTTACCTGAGAAAGTAAATGCTAATTCTGAGAAAGTTGAATATATATTAAGTCTTACTACTATCAGTGCCCGGCCTAAACTTTTCCAGGAATTCGCCAAGATTCATGCTATTTTCTAAGCTTACTTAGCGGACTGTGTGGCCTTATGTAACAGATTACTGAAACTGGTTGTTCACAATCATAGTATATACGACTGTTTTGCCCATACTCTTCCATTACATACTGAGCTCATTATTCGAAAATTACGATATGTATCATTTGCATTTTCTTCTTGGCACTAAACATAATCGATTATTCAAATGACTGCAAGAAAGTTTTGTTGTAAAATGTCCAGGGGAAGTGCAGTGGAATAGTGCGACATAGATGCCAATATGTAATAAGTTCGAGTGTCACTAATACCAGCTCGTTGAAAATGTCTTACCACTTCCGCTCCTCTAAAAATGAGTGGTTTCTGACATGCGCAAAAACTGCTTGTTCTCTCTTCACTAATCTACTTACTAATAATATATGAACTTACAAGCTAGGGTTGTCGTATCTGAACACAAAAAAATGTCAGTTAAATCATATTTTTCGGGAAAACCTTTTGCTTTGTTTGATGTTTGTTGAAAGCCACCCATTTTCAACCAAAGGGACTTTACAAATACTGTCTTTCGAAAAACAAGTTCAATGGTTCGTTGTTTTCAAAAGAAAACTACATCTCATGTGATCGGTTATAGCAAACGATTTAGCCACCTGTAATGTCATAATAATCACGCCATCGTGTGTTGGCGTAATTTGTACGGGCACGTTGGCAGCACAGACCAACCACTGTTCTCCCTGTTCTACCCCCATTTTACGTTGACTGCGTGGAACAATAAACTGATGAGGGTTGAAAAAGTGGTCAGTCTGTAAATCGGTGTTGATTATGATAACGTGCTAATAGTAGAACCATTGGCCGACTTATCTATGCACGACGATTGAAATAAGAAAATCAGTTTTCGTTTTGGCATCAAATGACTGACAGGCAGGGAGACAAAGGTCAAGTGGCCACCATGGCATATTACGATGAAGAAAGACAAAAGCGAATCCCAGCCACATATACAGTATTATACATATTGCACAATTAAGGTTACGTAAACTGGAAAAACCTGGCACGATAAATAAGAAAATGTGCGGTTTATATAAGAAAAAGAGAGGAATACCGTTGAGGGAAAGAAAATATCGAGTCGACATACACAGAGATTTACCAAATCAGTATTTTTGCCTACTATTCTTTGCCATGCTACAAGGCGTTCACACTGTTCATTGTTTTTTCTACCTCAGCCAGGAACGTAGGAACACACTAGCATTACAATGATTTTTGTCATTGCATTCATCTAACCAGGTTCCCGCTTCCAAATCAACTTACCATCAGTAAATAAGCAGTGGTTTCTCAAGTAACAATCTGACATTTGCAGGTTGTGGCCAAACTGAAGAAACATGTAAGACAAGATCTTTATGTTCATGTATCGACAGCCTCACTATCCTAAACTTCGTGATTGCTGACGCGGAGTTTCCATCACATGTACCTACCTCTTCAGAGACTCCGGTGGTCAAAAATGGAGATTGTGTGAATATACTTTACGAGAATGGGTCAGGTGTGACCGCCCTACAGTGAGACTGCTCGTACAGTGACATATTGTACCCGACTTTCTACCGAATGACAGATATCATACGGACATCCCAGCTGACACCAGTTGGCAACCTTCGTTCCATTTGATAGAAGTTCGTTTACCTGGAAGTTTGAAATAAGTTAAAACCCCGAACTTTCATTTGACACTTAAACCAGTTTTTTTGACCAAACTGAAAAATCCCGAAAACGGATTTATCGAATATATTGAACAGGGCCATTTTATTTAATTTTTTCAGAATGTTGATCATTCGATCATGCTTATGAGGAGGTTAATGGCGTCGTGATTAAAACGCTGTTCTGCCAAGTATGAGGGTCGGAGTGCAGATCCCAGTTGGGAGGAGGATGTGCACTACTGATTAGCTCTAATAAGAGCAAAACTCGGGCTCAGTGATTTGTTACGAAGTGGGCTAGGTAAAAGGGTTAGCTGTATGCAAAAGTTGCCCTCAGCTATGGGTGTTACCCAGTTTGAAATAACCTCCATTTCAGCTGATTTTGCAATATGTGATCCCGTCGGACATTCCGTTAACGTCGACATAGCTCACAAGGTATGTTAACCTTGTGACAACCTTCAGCGGCTCACCATCAAAAATGAAAGTCCCATTAGTCTTGCAACATCGTTCGGTACTTAAAAGGTGCAGGGGATATTACCAACTGACAAACCGAGTACTGTGTTCTGTCTTAAATCATCTTGGATCTCCGCTGACTACCATAGAGTTGGGCAATGTTTCTCAACAATTTCGGGCTTTCTTTATGAAAGGCGATGCTTAAACCTCTGGCGGCTATAAAGAAACTCAACCTTCTCATCACCGATATGGTATTTTTGCCCCGCGTTTAGTCCATAAGGCACGGTAAGAATTATGCTAATTCCTCGGGGATTTGTAAACGAAGTGCATGAGTCATTACTGAAGATGGAAATGATGTTAGCCGTAACCCAGTCTTCTGGTACAACTCTGGTGAACTGGAATTTCAGGAACACAACCGTCAGCTTTATAGCCGTGGCTGGACATAATCTACAAAAGTGGCAGGAAAGAGGTAGTCTTATGTGACTTATCTATGACGCCTCAAGAGTTTGATCCCAAGAAGGACGTCTGCCGTCTTGAGTGGAGAAGCGCCAGCAGATCAGTGAACACAAGAAAGCCGCAAAGGCTTAGGCAACGGCTAGTGTGGCTAGCCGTACTGTCACTGGAAGCGCTCAGCTCATCTTCATTGCAGGTTACCTTTAAACTTGTTGCCGGTTTCGCAGATTACCCCGCTCATACTTGATTATATGCTACCGGCTGCCCGGATGAGACGTAAAAGCTTTCAATGTTTCCTAGTAGCACCGGCTTGTTCCAACTTGATAGCATGTCCAGTCTGCCATCACCCGCAACCTTCTTCTAATTGGTTCCGGACTTCCAAACGCCTAGTCTTACGAACTAGATTATGCGCGTTGCTGGACGGACTATCCCGGCGGGCGTCAAAACAGCCGAATGATCGCCTAGGACATCATCGGTTGGCAGCTGTACAGACAGCAGCACCACACGTGAAGCAGTACCTCATTCATACATTTCATTCTGGATAGGTGATTAATGTGTCTCACTGTCGTCCGGTAGGCGAGGATTCAGACAAGAAATGGGTAGGATACGACGAGTGTAAAGCAACTGTGTCCCTACAATTGTGTCTCCTTCAGTCTACGTTTACCTCAATATGGTATCCCATCGAAGCGCATGCAGAACTTAGCACACACTAGCACATGATCATGCAGCTGAATTGCAGTTTTGGAAAGTGCCACGCAACCGACAACTAAAGGCTGTATAGCAAATCTGTGGTAGCTTGCCGACAGAAGACACCAGATGATGTATTGTATTCCAGACCATCGAACATCAGCACTCACTAGTAACAGAGCGATAGCAGCAGCAAGCCTAAGCAAACGTTCATCGTTGTCTGTCCGACTAGTTCCATATGAGTGTTTACCACCCAAGCAATGCCTATCAACACCTAACTTGCCTAACTGAACGTTTAAGTCCCCAGCTGTCACTACATTGTCTCATGTAGGGAGGTGTACAACTGTGAGCTGGTGGTATAAATCCTGTTTGATTGCACATGGTCTACAGGCTGTTGGCGTATGTGCCGCAACAACAAACAAGCAGTTGAAAGTCCTCAGACACTTCACATTTTCTTTGAAGCCTGTAAGTACAAAGACGGCTATTAGCAGATGTTGATTAAAGCAAGACTTTTTTCCGCAAATGTGCTTTTGTCAGTTGCAATGCCAGCCTAGATAGTAGAATGATCTGTAGGGTCTTCAGACAGATCTTCGTTGCGCAAGCATGGTGGAGAGGCTGGCAGAGACTGATGTTGCGACGTTGCTCCACATCAATCCTGAAGCAATGTTTCTGTGAAACATCAAATATCACTAGCTGTTATACATAGCGTAACTGCAAATGTTGTCTGCAAACTTATCTGCATTTTGAACATTGAATGTGACATGCTTGAATGATGCCGGGGATACACGTTGGGTTTCGTTGCTTTCAAGTAAGTGTTCTACCATGGTGTCTAGATGTTAGGGCGCCCCACCATGTGACCGTCCCAAGGGCGCCTCCGTCGTGAGAGCGGAGGAAAAAAATCACTCGACTCAGTCCGAACCAGCAGAACTGTTCAAAATCGGTTAAGACTTTTTTATACCGCTATACACATGTGTGGTCCTAACTGTTTCTCATGATGGGGGGATGTGTGTTCATGACGTGCCCTATAAATAACTTGTTCTTGTCGTCCTACCCCGCACACGTTTTGTAGCGGAACAAAGCTTCTTATTTTGAATGCGTCTTTTGGCTTGCCCTGGGAGTGATTACGGGAACAGTCGCGGTACTATTCGGGACCGAGATTATCGTGTGAATTATTACCGGGACGAGAAATTTCGATTTTATCGAGCGTACCACTATACCGAGATCGAACCAGTGTACCGTTTAGGAGGGTTTACAACACTAGAGCTATATTCCTCTGGCTTTAACTTCCGTCACGAATGGCATGTGAGGCAGTTTCCTCGTGTAATTTGGGGAACATGACTGGAATTTATCAACCAAATACGCACTTAGAAGGAGAGAAAAATAGATAAACTATTCTTTGCGGTTAAGTTTGACATGATGGCAATCTCAGCGACCAAAACGTCAACTAAACAGAACTGATCCAAAACAAACTTAACCAGCGATGCAGTGAGCCAAAGCATAGAGCATGCATTCCACTGGGTGTCGACGAACTGCAGTAGTCTGTTCCAGGTGCCCATCAGATGAAGCCTATCCATCTAATATACCCAGTGTATTCTAGTTGAGGAGTGCAGTAATTTGGCGATATACTGTGGAAGGCAGATCTGGCGTGGTAGATCCACTCAGGTAAAAAGCACAAGATCTACAGGCCTGTTGTGATGCCTGCCACCTATGCCGGGAGCTGGTTACCAAACTGATTCGTGTGCTTGTTGAATTTGACTCAGCAGTTTAACGTATCTGATGCACCTTCGTACCTCTTGTGGCTAGATGTCACAAAACGACTGATACGACTTTTCCGGGAGTCTTCCATGGTTGGTGGAAACCGGCTAGAACGCCTGACAGAGGGCACGATATTCGGGTAATCCATACCTATATGTGGCGGTGTTAAAAACCAAGCTGTGGTATCATCAATAATCTGACCTTTCATTTCATGGAGAATATGGCTGTCCAACGTGAATCCACCGTGCTGTCGCAATACAACCACACTTTTTAAGCGACTGTTTATTCGGCTGGAATAATCCTGCTTTATTCAAGGTTATCTATCACGCGAAGGATCATTCCCCATTCCGCAGCCTACAAACGCACTCAGTGGCACTGAACTAACGAAGACGGTCACCCAGGTTAAATATGAGTAAATGAGACATGTTGGCATTTGCCAAAGCGAACATTTATTACTTCACTGGGCAGTTGTGTACAAGCATTACTTCATTACCAACTGCTCCACCTGAACTTGTCTAGTACTTTTCGCCTAAAAACACCCAGAAAAATATGTTAAACTTTATCCGCGCTTACAAACCGAACTAGTAGAAAGCGGTAGTATATGTAACGTTTTCGCATACCTGTTGCTCATTTGGAAGACCAAAAAGAACCACGTATCTGAACAGATGTTTTAGTAGACCTTCAGATGAATAACGGGGGATGATCAATTTTGATTGAGATATCTATCGAACTGGATAAAACGAAGCTGAGTTCTTGTTTATTGAATTGGTGCCAAAACTTCACACAACTTCATTGATAACTAGTTTGTGTGCACGGTTTTGTCTCAGATTGGTTCTTTATATTTCTCAGATGTGTCCAGTTAGGACGAATTCAGGTATAAGGTTTATGTAAGTTTACGCTGACAGGCTTGGCTATCACGTAGACAGAATATCTGCAAGTGGAACAAGCGGTACCCAGTGAACGGTTGTATACACATACTGCTCTACAACTCTTGTCATCCATTACCGACCCTATTTGATTGTTGCCAGAGCGAAAGAGTGTGTGATAAATGTGTTGTTGACATGGGCTTGTGGAATTGAACTTTCAGTGAGATACTGGATTTGTAAACGTTCCGTTTGCGTGAAACTCGAAGATGATACTGCAACACGAGGTGTGGAATACACTGGAATTTGCGCGGATAATGTCCCATGTTCCAGCAAGAAATCGCATGAAAACGGACGGGGCATCTTGGAGGAAAGCCTAACGTGCCAACAACAAAATGGAAACACTTCAATAAAGCAGAAATGTAAAACATGCAAGTTATATATATCATGCAGACAAGGACCGACAGGGATTAGACACGCATACATACACATCAAGTATTATGTATTCACGACCATGGCAACCCGATAGACTGCCTCAACCACTTTTGTGCACATAACGTCAGCTGGTGGGTTCGGATGAGTATCGGTTCGCAGAAAGTTAATAGCTGCGGGTTTCGATTGTGCAACAGTAACTTGAATTAGTTTAATGGGTCAATATGGTGACCTGTTGTCATGAGGTGTTTAGCAATCGATGACGTTGGACTTCGAGCCGTCAGTGTAATAAGTTGAAGCTGGTGTTTCATGTGTTGTTTCAACCACTTCGGAATGTGTTCGGCGACTCACAGATATAGTCATCGATCTGTTCTGCCTATGTAAACGTTACTGCAACTGCAAGTGAACTGGTAAACAACATGGGAGGCAGAAGAGTTTGGCAAGCTACATTCGCGATTGAAGAGAACTGGCTCTCATCAGGACACAGGCTCATTTCGGCTGATCGTGAAAGGGAACGCTGAGAAGAGCGACGGAAATGGTTTCAAAAATGTGCGCAACCTTTCGTCCGCTAAGTTTACCCAGACGCAATTCAAGGTCCTCTCAGTTGGACTGAAGTTCAGAGTAACGCCCAAGAACGTCAACCAGTTGAAGACGCAAGTTCAATTTGAATACGTTTACGACCAATTGAAGGAACTGTCATCTGCATCTTCTGTTGAGATAATCCAGTTCCGTACAAAACTGGTGGATAACTCCAACCAGTTTTTTCGACGCCCATTCGTCAACATTAATGTCTAAAGCAGTAACACTATCCTGCCATGAAGGAACTAAGAGACATATAACATCTGGTATTCCTTAAACCGGATAAAAGCTATGGTGTAGTCGTCTTGACGAAGGACGAGTATTTAAGAAAAATGAACACTATTTTGGAAGATCAGATAAATTTCAAGGTGGAGCAGACAGCAGAAAACAACATACTGTTGGAAAAGCAAGTTGCAAGACAACTTGTGATACTGTTGTTACATGGACACATATCTGAAACTCAATATAGACAGTTGAAACCAGTTTGAACGGAAACATCCCGATTGAGAGTTGCTCCAAAAATACACAAGAATGGTACACCTCTACGCACGATCTTGTGCATGAACAATTCCGCTTACCATAAGGTTGCTCGTTGGCTAGTGGACATTTTGGATCCTATTCATAAAGCTTTATTCTCACATTGTATGAAGGACTCCTTCGAATTAGCTGAAATCCTGGAAAAGACTTCGGTGACTACCCAAGTAATGTATTCCATGGATATTGATCCTTCTTTTTACAAATGTTCCCCTTCGTGAGACAGTTGATTTTTTATGTGACTTCATCCCCTGTCAGAACTGTGTTATGTGTTCCACTTGAATACCTCAAAGATCTTATTTTGTTATGTACAGAAAACATTCATTTCAATTTTGAGGGACTTGCTTACAAACAGATAGACGGTGTGACTATGGATAGTCCATTGGGCCCAACACTAGCGGACATCTTCTTAGGAATGACTGAGTGGCAAGTCCTGGATTATATAGCTAAATCGTTATTGTACAAAAGATACGTTGATGATATTTTGATTTTTATTGACGTTTTTCATTTTGACTTGTTTTCAACATTCTTTATCATATTCACCCCATCCTATTTTTATCTCAGGAAAAAGAATCGAACAATGGTTTAGCAATTTTGGATGTACTCATTACTAGATGTGCGGATGGCACGTTACAGCGCTTAGTTCACTGCAAAGCGACATGAGGTGGTCAATATCTTCAGTTTTCCAGCTTTGCCCCTATTGCATACAAATGGGGTTTGGTTAAGTCATTGTGTCATTGAGCCCGGCGTATTTGCACTCGCGATACACTGCAGATGGAACAAGAATTGCTGAGGCAAACTTTACTAGCCATTCAAAGGTGACCGTTAAGCCAACGACATAAAGCACAGATTAAAGTCTGCTGTGACTCGAATGTATGCGGCTGCGCAGTTGCGCTCACTTCAAACTACCAGAGGACCAGTCCTCGTCAATCGCCTCCCATGTTGTTTACCAGTTCACTTGCAGTTGCAGTAACGTTTACATAGGCAGAACAGATCGATGACTATCTCTGTGAGTCGCCGAACACATTCCGAAGTGGTTGAAACAACACATGAAACACCAGCTTCAACTTATTACACTGACGGCTCGAAGTCCAACGTCATCGATTGCTAAACACCTCATGACAACAGGTCACCATATTGACCCATTAAATTAATTCAAGTTACTGTTGCGCAATCGAAACCCGCAGCTATTAACTTTCTGCGAACCGATACTCATCCGAACCCACCAGCTGACGTTATGTGCACAAAAGTGGTTGAGGCAGTCTATCGGGTTGCCATGGTCGTGAATACATAATACTTGATGTGTATGTATGCGTGTCTAATCCCTGTCTGTCCTTGTCTGCATGATATATATAACTTGCATGTTTTACATTTGTGACTGATGATAGTAAATGAATTGTTAACATATCGCTGCACAACTAAGATTAACGTTCTCCTCTAAGCCAGCTGTAGGCCTTCAACTCAAAGATGCAGTGCCTAGTGGTGCCACCTCGTTTTGTATCTATTCATTCGCTTGTTCCTGTGGAGCAGGTAACATTGGTCGCACAACAAGGCGCTTGTCGGAAAGAATACGCGAGCACCATCCAGCTTGGCTGACAACCGGACAACAACGAAAGATTTCCAGCGCAATTTTGGCCCACCTAGTTGATACGGGTCACAGAGTCAATGTGGATGTTCACATTCAAGCCGATCTACCTTGTCACACGTGTTCACACCAGAGGTGTGAAATGTCGCATTTTGGCTGCTGCGGAGGCGATCGGAATCCGGCTGCGAAACCCTTATCTGTGTGCGCAGAAGTCTTTTGTTCAAGCGCTGAAGTTACCATGGCCTGCCGTCTTTGGAACACTTGACACGGCACCACAGTAACCATGTCCGTAATCCCAAAATGACATTAGATTCACACTGTATTAAATTTTACAAAACCCTGACTTGACAACTGATTTCCTATTTATTGTGTTGTACTTGGCCTGAAGATGATACACCGAAAACGAGCTTGTTCGCCACGTTTTGACTTTTGATGATATCGCAATATATTACTAATGAGTAATGCAGCCGACTTATGATTTTAGATGAGACTCAACTGTGAAAAGTCGGGGCTTCGGTTGGATTCAAACCAGCGACGGAAACACCATGCCTCACCGCGGCAAACGCTCTACCAGCTGTAGTACGAAGTCACGCCAGAAGCTCGGAAATTTCACATTCGGACTTGGTTATCCACCCGTTTCACTTTCTCATATGGAATCCACCAAATGATCCAGGGGATCGACTGCTCCGGCAGGATTTCTCGAACAGTCCACGCTGGAATCCATCAACGCCAATGTTGAGCAATAAATGTCTTCTTTCTGCTCGAATGAAAATGGAAACATGGAAAGCCTTATCTGTCTTTCATGCATCACAGAATAAAATGACCAGAGGATGGCAAACACATTGACGAGGTGTAAGTCACTGCAAATTTGAATCGTACCGTTTTGTGAGAACGAAACTTTGGATATACCGTCCAATGTAAACGAATAGGAAATAGATAACTGCATCTGTTGATGTGCTTGGGCTCATCCGCCAAAATAAACGGGAGCAATATCGTTAACGAAGCACAACATTCTGTGTTTCGAAACCTTCAACAAAAAGCCACACTATTTCAGCTAAACGTATTAAATGAATTGATTACGCTACAAAGGTCTGAATCAGAACAGTAAAGGAAGTTTAAAGTTCATTCTGCTATATTTGCCTCATTCATCGAAACTGCAGTTTTTCTGCTAGGTAAATTGGGACGTAGAGGAATGAAGAACAAAAAGGAGCAAGTCGGTTTTGAAATTATGAGCAATTCCATGACAAACGTTACATTGTGGTGCCGCGTGAGCTGCTACTCTTTCTACATTTCATTCGTATGTTAATATGAGAAACAACTGAAATTACCGATGACTTCAGTGGTTGTGTAACATACAAGCAGAAGAGCAGATAGGGATTGTGTCCAGAAATGTATTAAGCAACACGCAGCATTAGTTCGAATTTAGCTGACCTTCTTGCTTGTCTGACTGTCGGTTGACTCAAGGTTCTCGTGCACGACGTTCACGTAGACGTCAGAAAGGTGAACAAGGCAACCTTGTAATAATTACCACTTCAAATTCAATCCGTGTGTGTTAAATAGTTTCGATCACACGTCACACAATTACCCTCCCATCTGAGTAAAGTCCCTGGTGTCTCACCTGTGTCTAACACGTTCGGAACTTCGACTTTCATCCCGACCTCGAGAACATCCAAAATGGCCCACGGACCGCAGTCTGTGTGTCTGGCCGACTGTCAGTTCCTGTCAGTTCGCTAACCTGATAGGTCACCTCCGAAAGTATTCGTTCAACAACATGCGGTCTTTTCCATTATATGTGCATCTTCGCCTGGACACCCGGGCTCGGAACCGTGTTGTGTAGCAACACTCTTTCGCCAACCTCCAAGGAAACTCCGAATACTTTCTTATCATAATAGTTCTTCTGATGCCCGTGAGACGTCCAGATCGTGCAATCTGGTGGGTCCGCCAGAGTATACCAAGAAGGTTGCTTATGTATTGTGCAACTGGAAGTTGCCGTTGCTGCGTAAGCGGTAGTCTGGCATCTGAGAGTAATCTCATTACTCGTCCGGTAAACAGGAAATGTGGAGCTTGATCAATCGATGACTGAATAACACTGCGATAAGCTAGCATACACGTTGGCGTAGCTAAGTCCCATTCGGTGACATTCTACCCTGTGAAATCCTTGAGGAAACTTTTGGGGGACCGGTTCTTCCTTCCACCTGTCCATTGCCCTGCGAATGGTAAGCTGTAGTTCGCGTTTTATTTATTCCTAGCAGTCTATACACTTCGCGAACCAAAGAGCTATCAAAGCAGAAGCCCTGCTCTGAATGAAGTTGGTTAGGGGCTACTCAAAGACAAACCCAGTGGTCGACAGTTGTTACCATCGATATACCCACCTGCGCAAGCGGGACTGCTTCGCACCATTTGGTGAAGTTATCTACCACTACTAAGATGTACCGATCATTTCGCGCTGTTTCAAGCAACGGCCCCACGATATCTACGGCGATTAATTTGCTAGGGTATCCTGCAGTCACAACTTGTAACGGCACTCGACGTTTTATTTGAATACTTTTGAAGGTACCGCATTTTTCGCACGTTTGGAATAACAGTATGACATCTCTCCGCTGATGCGGCCACCAAAATTATTTAGTCCCAATGACTGAGCTTCCAGTGCAATTCAGTAAGAACGTCACGAGCTATTGATTGAGGGACCACAATTCTTCTTATATAAGCGGGTCCGTATTGGATAAATAGTATTCCTCCGCCATCCTGACCTGTTCCCATAACGCCCAGAGGCAGCAAAATTTTAAGCCTTTTCCTTCCATTTCCTTGCTTGTTGGTTTCCTACCATTATTCCGACAACTTTCATAGTTTAGCGCAATCTCGAGATCTGTTGTTTGAGCCTGCTCTCAGTGAATTTATTCCGCGCTCTGTAGGTTGATCAGCGCCACGTGTTACGTAGTACAAGACGGACGGTCGCCATGATTGCGCGCCGGACGCCTCGATAGTAAGTCAGCGTTAGAATGTAATCTGCTGGGTCTGTGTTCACATACGAAATCGTATTTAATTATTAATTAAACACCGGCCACCATACACTATCACCCGTTCCTTACCGTCCTGTCCTCGTTACGAGAGGGCCTCTCCGGTTGCACTGTCGCTTGTATCATTATCCAAAACAAACTCCCCGACCTTCGGTGACAGGTCAAGAAAAGCTAGCAATGGCACCGTGTACAGAGCTCCTCGTACTGATTTAAAAGCAGGGTCGTACTTTTCTGTCTACGTGAATTCCTAATTCTTTTGCACCAGTCTGATCGTGAGGGTGTAAATGCGAGCAAAATCAGTGATGAAGCGGTGACAATAGGATGCTAGTCATAGGGGACCCATCGGCTCGTTAGCATCCTTCGGCGATGGCTAAGATCGAATTTGTTCCGTCTTTCTTTGGTCTGTGCGGATACCTTACCAAGAGATTACGCGCACCAGGAATGTTATCTCTTCGATCAGGAAGTGATATTTTGAGGGCTTCAGTTTTGAAAAAACTTCTGCCAGGCGGTTCAACATGGACTCCAAATTGCTCATGTGCTCTGGTTCAAACTTTTTGTGGATTATGACATCATCCAGGTACACTAAGCGAGGTGTGAGAATCAATTCATGTAGTTCTTTCTGCATTGAACGTTGAAACGTCGCGGGGACGTTTGATAATCTGAAGGGCATAACTTCGAACTCATACAGTCCTGATGGTACGGCAAAAACCGTCTTAACTCGGTGGTTTTCTTCGACCTCGAATTGCTAATAGCTTGACGCCATATCTAACATGCTAAAATACGTGGCTCCACCGACAGCCTTAATCAGGTCGTCGAATCTGGGTAATGGGAATGCGTCTTTCTTTTTCACTTGATTGGGCTCTCTGTAGTCGGTGCATAATCGCAGGTGACCACTTTTATTTTACCAGGATTATTGGGGCAGCCCGTGTAGAATTCGACGGTCGAATCACGTTTTTCTGTGGCATGTCATCAACCATCTTATGTAACTTATCCTGGAGGTGCGCAGGTGTCCTGCGTGGGGGTATTTTAATTGGTGGCGCGTCCGCCGTATTAATGCCATGCCTTAGAATGTTTGTGCGACCTAGTCTTGCTCCATCCCACGCAAACACACGTGGCCGATTTTTATTTATTGAATTCAAACATTGGGCATTTTGCGAGTTATCAGAAACCCCACTCAACTGAATCATCTCACTAATTTGGCGATTCATTTCGAAAGGGCTCATGGCGACATGAACACAGAAGTCGGATTCTGACGGAATTTTGGACGTAGGTGTTAAATGAGGGGTGTCGAACAGGCTCCTCAGCCGAAGGTTTTGCAGATCGAATTTGCACCAAAGACGACTCAGCAAATCCATTCCAACTATAACACAGAACGGAAGGCTGGGGCTTACCAAAAAACTGTGCTCTATATGGTATGCGGCTGTTGCAACGGGTGCAATGATCCAGTCCTTTGTCGGCATTTTGTCACCATTAGTTTAAGAATGCGTTGGCAGTTCGGTTACTGTCTATAGCGATTTGTTCAACCGAGGTTGCCGCTCGCTGCCTCCATACCGCAAATAGCTAGGTCCCCGGTACCAATCCGAGCCTATTCTATACTTCGAGGGGCTGTTACTGTGGCTGATCGCCCGTGCCGCGACGCAATATTGTGCTGGTCGGCTGATAGCTGATTCAACCCTTTCGAGGTTCTTGGCGTCAAGGTCGCCGGGTAGGCGTAGCAAGAACACCCTTTCTGTGTTTGTTGGCAGGATTCCCTCCGCTAGTTGGTGAACACATCAGTCGTGTAATAATCATCACTTCAAATTCAATCCGTGCACGTTAACTAGTTTTGATCTTTTGATATAACGGTAGACAATAGAATGCAAGCATGACATTTTAGGTGCTTGTCGGGAGACATTAACTTAATCAACGAAAGCTTTTGCAAGAAAATTTCTAGATAAATGAGACTGAATGCTTAGAAGACTGACTTTTGGTGTTTAAATATCAAATGAACGAAGTGGTTGGTAGTTTGCAGTTCCAATCTGCTCACAATGAAACACCAAGTTCAACGCCCCATACACCACAGAACCCTTCAAGAAATGTACCACTGGTTCCCAACAATACAGAAGTGATTGAAAACACATCTTGCAAGTTGGATAGACAAATACAAAATTCACTGTCACAAGTAATCTGTCAGACTGTCGACGTACTATTTAACCAAGACAAGCAATTACCTTCATGAACATCATTCGCTTTCTGTACATCCAATTTTATGCTCTTTTTTTACTCATATTTGGAAATTATCCAACACACGGCAGAAACAAATGAAAATGGATTACTACGCTGCCTGTACATACATATACACACATAATAACCTAAGGCAAACCTCCACGAGGTGAGATAAATTTGTGTGCAGTTGTGCAGTCGTTTAGCCGGAACGTTAATACACATGAATGGATATCGATCTGTCTACTTTTGATATAACCGCAGTAACCACATCGGTGAGCAACATGAAGGAAATTCATTTCAATTCATTATAAAGTGCAAAAACATCCTTAATGTTTAATACGTAATAATCCAATGGAAACTTACGTTAGGAATTTAACATATAAACAAAAATGGTTTAAATGCACGAATTGGCTTGGTCTTAAATTAATCAACCGTCGTTTGACGTTTACAAATGTTAACTGCCTCATTGTAGTTGTGTTCAATGTAAAGTATTGAAGAACAATTTTGTTAGATCACAAATGATCCAGCTGGTTAATTTGTGGAGTTACGGAGTACGAGAAAATTCTTGCAAAGTTGGACATACAAACTTTTGAACTCATTGGTTTTATAAACAGAATCAAACGTATGTCTTTTCTGTTTTCAAAAATAGATATATATACCCAATACATTTACAATGTATATCACGTGCTTTGGATTTTTGTGTAATTATTTTTTATACTCATGAAAACAAGTTAAAATGATATCTCTTTTAAATCGATGTCAATCCCCGATAATGTGATGAAACATTCATCTGAAAGATGTTCATCCGCATTATTGGTTGCTTTGCCTAAAACAATAACATGTACAGAGGGAGGAGCTCTCTTCAAAGTAGTTTCGGGCTCATTAGCTTCGTTTATTGCACTTGAGTAACTCGAAATGTTACAAATAATTCCAAATACCGAATGGTACATTTCACACAAAGGAGACGTTTCTCAGTTAGGGAGTAACATAAATGTATTGATCATTCAACACTGACACATCCAAACATTATGGTGTGGAGGTATGAAGCATCTGGAGCCAAAGTGTTCTTCATGATTCCATGAATTTTTACATCTGTTAGAAAGACATTTTATGGGAAATAGTGAAAACTGTCGACTCATGATAAACACGACATTTACCTAAAACACTTTATCGCCCTGTATTTTGTAAGGGTTTAAGTACTGAAAACAGGAATGTGTTGATTTATTCAATACTTCAATATAAGAAAGCATTTACTGCTCCATCGAACATCCAAAGGAATGCAACCCCACAGGTCTTAAAATTCAGAATTCATGCGACTCCTTTGGTTGGTTGCGAATACAAAACCGGCTGGTAAGAGAATGGTTTCACTTGAAATGATGTAGAATTTTAGTCATTACAAAAAAGTGAACAAGGAGATTGCTCAAGAAAAATAATGCGTTAATCATGCGGAAAAAGAGGACCATACTAATAGTCTAGCAACTGTACACTGAGCAAACTTCAGTATAAAACGAGCGATAGCTCTCTGTAACTACGCTGAAAAACTTGCTTTTTGTGATACAAAAAAGTGAATAGCCTAACCTCATGCAGAAACTTACGCATCAACTGGTATGATTGTTCCGAAGTTGTTCTCGCAGATGGTAGCACGCATCCAGTCATCTCTAATATAATACTCGATAGGCTGTAAGTATTGGAGGTACACTATATTATATACATCCGCTGGAAGCTATTTGCTTAAACCGGTCAATACGTTTTTTTTTGAAGAAATACCCCAGGTAAATTATACGACTAAAAATGTGACTGTAATATTGAGTCGGTTCACATTGTCTAAAGAACACAACAGCTACCGATGTTTTTAAATAACTAAAACAAAATAACAATGTTGTCCATAATTTTTAATGATGCGCACTCTCAGATTGAACCTTCATGTCCGGCTTCATCTTTGTTTGCACTCATCAGGGAAATATAATCTGAATTTGGACAGTCGTTAATGCTAGGCATAACGAGTCGAATCACTAGTCCGATCGGTCACTAGTTCAAGACACTGCACGTGTGGACGGAGTTCACCTATGGCGTACCTAGCCAGCAACGTTTCGTAACGCGTTGAGTTGCCTATTCGATCCCTCATTCGAACTAAATCTACTTGAGGAATCCAAACAAGTACAAAACGGATCTTGGAATGTTGGTCTGAAGGTGAGCATTTTGAAACATTATAAACACTACTTTGAGGTAGTGTTCGTAGTCAGTGCAAATTAACATGTGAAGATGAACCACATTCATTTATGCCAACAAGATGTAAAGAATTTATACATCAGACAACGACAAAATCTGAATTACGGATGAAGTTCATATCATATTTAACGGTTTCGTGAATATTTTAAATCACAAGAGAAACGGCCATTCCACACCACACGTTTTACGCAATAACTCACACAATGAATGAACAAGTGGACGTGAAAACTTTTATTAAAAGTTGCTACTTGTAATCGCCAGTGAAATGGTGGACAGCTGCTTTGACTTTGTCGGATATCAACGTACACAAAGCTAATCATGAATGAAACACAATATTTGTGAAACAGTGTCGCAGCGGAAGCCCATCGTACCATTCTTGTCCCGACACTTGTCTATAAGACAATACGAATGTGACCAGCGGTATAGCAAGTTTGTTGGTTGTCGATTTCAATCTATGAACAGAAGAAGTATAGTTTCAACACCATAAGGTTCACGGAAAACTTGTTCGTTTCTCCGTTATCAATATGTAGACTCAATTTCCCGTCTGAAAACCTAGTTTAATGTTGAGAACTATGAAATCGTAACAATCTCATCCATATACAGGAAGATCATTATAAAGTGACGCGTGTTCACTCTGGAAAATAATTTCATCGTGAGACATAATAGTGTAAATTTGAAGTACAAAGTGAGATATTAAAACTGAGTGGAAAATAAGAAATAAACTGTGACACGTAGTTTTAATACTAAAAAACATGAACGCAATGAAGTTTTATGGTGTACGGAAATTTAGCGGCATAGTGTCTCATATTTTAGAAAATTTCCTTTCGAATGCATTAGTAATGATACTAATTTCTGGCCTGTCTGCACTAAACTGAGAAGACTGAAATTGCACGACAGACGTCAACGCTAGACAAACACGAAGAACTGGCGTATAAATCAGATGACGATCTGTTCAAAGGAAGGTGAATATTTACGTACGGAAATATCGCTGCGCACTAAAACAACCTACTTCAAGGTTTTTCAGAACTTGGGTAATTTACACGTCGTGGATTCACTTTTGGTAGATGAGAGCTAATGTCACAGAAAAAAGTGAACCTGAACATGTTTAAAACGTTCACGTTTGCCAGGAATTGTTAATTTCATTGAACTTGTATCACAAAGTGTTTAAAGACAGTCATTTCACTATAGCTAATTACAGTAACATATGGTTTTGAAATGTTATTTTTCACGCATCACTTCCCCAGAGTATTTTCGAATAGAACATCTTAATTCAACATATTTGCAACCATCACCTATGTGTCAAAAAATGACCATTAAAAATTTATAAAAACAGCTTACTCGGGTTCTGTATTTACAGCCCCTGTATTTAATGTACTTTTCAATTGAAAGCAAAAGCACACCTGTCAAGAAAGTCATCTTACAGATTGGTTACTTACTGTGAGCGCACTGACAGTGAAATAACCCCAACGTGAAGCGCAAAACCGTGAGCCAAAAATCGGACTCACAGTTCATGCTTCTCAACTTTTTAGAAATATAGAGCCTGACCAACTTGTGAAAGTAGTACACGGTTATGCAATAATTCATTTGTGACTAAGACAGATCTGTCTACTACTGAGTTGAGCAAAAGCAGGCTGTGTAGCCTTACTCAATGAACCCCAGCCGGTATGAGACTGAATACCAAAAGAAAACGTCATATAGTTCATCAGAACGAGATAAACATATACAAATGAGATCGAGCAATAAAGAAAGCTTTAACAGGTGTTGAGAAATGAGCTTTCCTGTAGGCCCTTCTACTTGCCCAAGGAATGACAAAGGGTTTAGCATAAACTTCAACGGTAATTGCTGCGTATCGAGAAGAATGGCTTTCTGAATTATAAGTGGCAAGCCGTCACACTTACCAAAGAAAAAAATAATCTGATTGCAGTGTAACAGATGTCTGAAATGGGAATGGCCATTTTCGATTCGTAAGCCATACATGAATCGTTGGAGATCGTTAAGATGTGTATTCAGTAGACGGTTCGAGCAACTTGCTAAAATATTTCGAATTGCGCTGAAACACTTTCTTGCAACATCCAATGAAATGCCAGCTTTCGGCAACACAGTACAACAGTACACATATGCTAAACCATAACAATGATGGCAATGCTCCATGGAATTACAGTTTTAAGATTACCAATTTGCAGACTGGATTTCAATGCATTTGCAATCATTCGTATTCTGCTGGCTCGATTAACGCATGTAAAAGCCAGAGTCATAACTTTGTTTACAAAACTAAATTGCACTCTAAATAATCAATGTAGCAACACTAATCATGCTGCTTATACCTATCTTGTTGAGGGTGTGCTGATAATTTACATCGTAGTGTGAAATAAAGTGGACGGTCTACAGTCTTATGATTTCCTTTAAAGAGGCAACTTTCTTTGTAATTTTATTGCGATTAACCTTGACATGTTGGAAGTGCTACCCTTAGCGTGGAATACATTGAGCTATTCCCATACATAAAAAGACAAGTAACTGTTACTTCAGCTCAGTAACCAAACTTGTTATACTATTTGACGTTCCACACAATTTGTTTACAAAGTATATGTCAACGTTCATTTATGACGACTGATCGGCGATCTTATTGATCATGCTCCCGCTAAATTTAATCAAATGTTATTCTTCTCCATATTTCCTTAGTGAACTTATTAAATTCGTTTGCTGTTACAGCCAATATAAACGCTTGTAAAACCGACAAGTAAATCTGTCTGTTTTTAATCGCCCATACTTATGTTTGTCTATGTGTAACACCTGTGTTACGGCGCAGCTCACATTCGAACGCCTATTTAATAAACATTGTTTATCACGGCCACGTCAAGATAGAGTTGACAATCACGCTAAAGTGGCAGAGTCTTCAGCGAAGGGGCTACGATTTGCAATCCAAGTAAAAATTAAATTTTACGAGAAAACGATGTTTAAAATGGACATTTTCAGAAGGAGTATGACAGGAACTATATTTATCTTTTTGTTCGCTCTTCGGTGAGTAAAACATCTGTGGCAGTCATTATGTCTCACTTAACATAGACTAAAATCTATGCTGAAGTGTAGAGTGTTATTTATACATTACCCGTTATTAGACATTTGTACTTGGTACAGTCATGTGTGGGAAAGTGGAAATAGCATAACGCCGCATGAAGCCGACTATCAAACCAACATTGTAGGAAGAGTTTTGTCTTTGTTTAAATAGGTAAGGTAGAAGTAGTCACCAAATTACTGAACCGATTCCGTCAGTTACATGAAGATTGTCAGTTAGAATAGGGTATATAAATTATTTTAACTACTGATGTTGGTCTGAATACAACCTAGTGTTTCACGTTGATTACAACCATCTAGGTTGTACTTTACGTTTGAATACCTTACCTTCAAAAAACCGCTTTTCAAACGGAGGTGCAAAAACCACGAAAGATGCTTGTCATTTGAAGTCTCAACCACCACAGCGAACATCGTTTCAGTATCTAGGCTTATATGGAACGCTTTCCATTACGACCAATGTTATTTCAAGTGAATTAGTCCCACGGTCAAAATCAGTTCTCGTTCTTGATCTAGGGAAGCAGCCAAGGTGTCGATCGATGAGAAATACACGTGATATCCCTACTCGAAAATATCCTGTATAACGAGACTGGCAAAGTCTTGTGATAAATGCAAGAAACTACAAGAGGCGTTAGGCGTTCCGAAGATGTTATCGGTCTCGTTTACTTACATATTTGCAGAGAAAATTTGATTTTTCTCAAAAATCGAAGGAAGGAACATGCATATATGAAATATACGTTTCAAATGTAATACGGATAAAGCCAGGCAGTTTCGGAATCGTTCACACTAAATGGACTGTGAATAACACAAGATGACAAGCAAATTGTACTACTCAACTTTTCAATCACCTTGATCGGCTTTACACTGGAGTGCTGGAGTGGAAAACGCATCAGTAAAGAAACAGACGTCATGTATAGGTTTTTGTTTAGATCAACTTGCTTTGTGCCTGAATGGATTAGTCGAATCTGCTGCTCATTATATGTGGGTGAAATTGTTGTATATGGGGACTGTCTGCAGCTGATGGTATTTATCGGCCTACAACATTCTGCAGACAGGGATTTGCCATCATTTCGGTTGTTACATGTGTGTTGCAGGTAAGTGATGAAAGCCTTCGCACAGCATTGTTCCGCGGCAGAAGCCAGATTCTTGCCAGTCAGCCAAGGTTACTCAAAACATGCGGCGCGATAGCCCAATAAGTATCTAACGTTTGAAATTAGCATGCGTCTTCTGGGGGGAATCTTGTGTGCTACATTTGTTCGGGAACACACAGGTTTTTAAATGCCTACTAGTTTCTTTGATATGAATGGCAACCGAATAATCTGATCTCTGCTGTGAACGCAATCTGTATGGTCGGCCGTAGAGAATGGATGATTAAAATGCATGACTCGTCGTTCCAAGGTATTATCCGAACGAAATACGATCCAGATGGCGTAATTAGTTAGAATAGAGCAATGTTTATTTGTTTGATGTTTGTTCACAATGTGATCTTTGCCCATCACGAAAAAGAATGATGATTTTTCGTTTCTTATAGGATAAACAGTACCACATAGACGTTCCTTATCCATATCAGTCACATCTACACTTAATATGTGATGGATCCGGCTAATGCGTTCAGACATACCGCAAGTTGATCTAAACACACCGAACCCACAAAAGACCTAGGCTCCCTTTATAATTTAACCTCGATCACGACACTCTTGAGGGAAGTCACCTAAGTTGGCTGAAATGTTGGTTGTTAAACTTGGTTGTCAAAATATGTTTTTCTCAGTACGTTTACCAAGAGTTATTCAAACGTTCAAGTCAGGTTACTCACCCATTTGGATGGCTAGGTGGGTTATAATAGATTTTTCCCAGTTTACTAATCAGTTCAAATGTAAACGAAACGCAGAGATGGGAACACCTGACTGGTTCCAGATATCGGAATAACTCCTTCAAAAAAATTAAAAAAAACGTGATCTAACCAACAGTATAATCAATCTAGAAATATCTGACAAAAGTTTCTGCCGCTTCTGTTGCCTTCTTGTTGCACATAACTTGAATTTTCAACGTATACTTGATTCATTTTTTGTTTATTTATCATCATATGGATGAAAATACTCCGTCATTAAGTCGGAAAGAACTTGAGGCATACACCTAGCCGGAGAAAGAATGTTTCAGTAGATAAAAGCATACCATTTTCGGAGGTAATTCAATCAACTACTCATCTGGGTGATTTGCCTTTTGACAAATTACGAGTGTTCAAACAAATGATCCTGATCCCTAATATGATTTGATCGCGTACTCAAGGAGGTCGAATATTTAACAATGAACATTTGATGAGTATTCAACGGTATATGAGTGAACTGGTAACGAATTTATTGAGACTGTACTTCCTATTATATGTTACACTACAAACAGTTCACGACACAATGTGTTATTCCTCGCCCAGATTTGTTGAGCAAACTGATGCGATCCATCGACATCAACAGTTATTGTTAAGAATATGTGTGCCTTGCGGAAATGTTACATCCCATAGCTAACTTGCTATAGCCGAAGTATCAGATGCGCCGTTTGACTCACGTCTAATAAAATTTCTGCGTCCGGGCCTACCCAGTCATGGACAACCCATCAGATTTCGGCATAATTGTGGAACCGGTAGTTGAATTCTATCGCAGAATTGATGGATATATTCAAGACACATTGCTTGTTCAATGGAACAGAAGTTGTGTTGACATCTGTGTTATGGCCAGCTAGCTGTCATGTGCTGTGCTTTGCAGTATGCTAGCTATATATTATTACGTTATGGTTGGATTCCCATTACGTTTGGTATCCTCTGACCTGTTGTTTCACAGTTTTACTACCGCTGATCATCTGCAAGTGAAACAGTCTCTCGTGTTTATTCTGCTTATTCTTCATACAGCTTTCAACACACCAAGCAAAATATTTGCTATAAAAATTGTAAAATAAACTCACTCCTTTTATCCTCGTTTACTAAGAATTTATAACTGTGATTTCAGCTGAAAGTATCTGGAGACCGATAATATAAAGTTGGTTTTGTTACCGCAAGCAAACTTGGCATTAAGACAGGCTATTTTTACAGACAAAGTCGATTAGTAAAATTTTTATCGCCAATCGTTCTTGATAATTCAGCACCTATTGTCGCGTGAACAATGTTTCGGGTCTACATATTATCATAACATATTTTTTACTGACGGAACAACAATAAATCACGGAAAAATTTTACACACCTTCATATTATGTTTGTAACTTTTGTTTGCTACATAAAATCGCGCAACTTTCGACGGTTCATTTGATTTACCCCGTGAAAACCAAGGATATTCTGGGCCCAAAGTTGACCATTTTCATGTAAAAATGTAACAGTATCATACACACGAAATACAGCGCATAGTTTCGGTCAGGCCCTGAAGACTTTTTCCACCTACCCTCTCAGCTGTCAGAATTATTCGCTCGCATTGTTGCCTGGGCAATTTTGAAATGCGAACTGGTTGAGTAACGATACGGCAGATAAGTAAGTCCATAGGCCTATAAGATATTCCCGTTTTGTGTAAGTCGTTGAAAAAATGTTTCAGAAGGTTTGTATTTACAAAGAAAAAGTAAATGGCAGTAGATACATAATGATGGCCACAAGCGTGCATTCATATCAGCGCAAAAACATTGAAACATATTGAAACAGCAATCCATTACATTTGAGGAATTTTGAGTGGGCTACAAAGGTAGCTTGAAAATTAATAGTACGGTCTATATTCCACTTATGTCCAACTACAATAAAATTGTGAACCTTTCAATTAAGTTGGCCATGACCACAGAGTTATGCAGTGTTCTTCATTCCGAACCATTTCCTAATCCAGTATCAGTGAACGATTTTCTAACCTTTCTTTAATGACGATGGGAAAAGATGTATCGTTGAATGCTATAGTGAGTAATGGATTTCGTAAGTAATAATTACTCCTCTGAGGTATCACTGATTCTTCATTGATACTTGTCCTTATTCTGCTGATCTTCCAGGATTATCCCCAGGCATATAACTCGTCTGGTTGCCTTTATCTGAACATGTTTGCTAACTGCTAACTGGTTCAAAAATAAACGCAACGGGATGTGTGCGGACAAAGGAACCAAACAATGCCACATTCAAAAACGTTGCCGTAGGTGATCACGCACTCGTTTACGTGGCAACCGATATTTACCAGCGTTTCTCAGCTGGGCGACCAAACATTCTATAATCTAAAACGAAGTCAAATTCTGACCAAATTTTAATGTCATCATGCCATCAGTACTTAAATCAAACAGTGTATGATGTGACCGACTATCCTGCGATACAAGGGGTATGTAGTCCGACAAATGCGCTTCCATAATTTCAATTATTTTCTAAAAACTAACCGATTTTCCAAATGTCTAGAGGTGAGACTTACATTGGAACAAAGCCTAACAGCGCAAATTCGTAGAATGCTTACCACAGTGGGCAGTCATAAGTTGACCGGTTCAACAAGATCTCTCTGTGTTGTCTAATAAACCTCAAGTGAAGCAACATCGTACGCATGCTTGATATCTATTGGCTTATTTCCTGATAGAGGGTGTACACCTGGGTCTTTGCAACTTTCACGTGTTCGATCCAAAAGATTCTCCCTCATCCGACTGAGTTGGGATATTGGATCAGAGGGCTCATCAAAAATCTCTTGAGCAAAATATTTGTGGTCGTTGAAAACAAATGCACCCTTTAGGCAAACAGCCATTTCCACCAATAAGCGTAACCCACTCGGATTGATCTGGATTGAAGACAGCCAGCTTATTTCGTCGGTAAATGGGTTAACAACCGTCTAAGTATAGAAAAATATGTTACAGTTTGCCTCACAAAAGTGTTATCGATACATTTTCTTTAAAATATAGGTGCAGTCGGTACACATGCCAAAGTACCGGAACCCTTTGTGCTCTTCTTGTGTTGATTCTAACCTCAGTTTAACACGCTATGCATTATAAGAATCGTGAGTATATTGAATGCGAGGTAAGCAAAGTTACTATATCTGCGATAGACGTAAGTTATTTTTATACCTTTTGAGAAGGTCTAAATGATTACGTCAGGCTCCGGAACGGAATAAGGAAGTACAGTCGGTTCTGAGAACAGTCTCTCATCATCATTTTTGAAAAAAGGTGACAGAGAGAGGTTTGTTCCTGGATCTACATAACCGTTTAGTAGTTTAATCAGCTTCGACTTTTATCGGATGATCGTAAAAAATATCACCCTCTTCAACCACTCACAATCAACAGTGCAGGCTCAGGCCACAGAATGGTTGAAAATGGCCTAATTCGCGTATTGATGTCCTGCGACCGGCTTCTAATTAACAAACAATTTTGCTTATCAGCTAATTTTCCTCTAACTAATTGTCAGCAGACCAAAATTAACAAAAACAGCTCATGGCTCTCTCGTGATGAAAAATGACCAAACAATCTTCTTAGCTTGCTCTTTCTAATAAAATCCACGAAACTAACTAGAGTACTTCGTAAATTTGCTTTCAACTTTCTTGCTGTTACTGCTGTGTCCGAAGTCAGAGTGATCAGTCTACGTTTGTCCACTAACATCTTAGAATTGACAGAGATCTTCTACGTTACATACAGTTCGAACAAACCAAATTATTTAAGTCGATTTCTTGTACAAGACAACCAGATAATAGATATACACTTACACTCTTAGGGGAGATTATTAATTCCGGAACATGTTGACGTCCAAAGGTAACTGCCTCTAGCTTTCTTAGACTTTGCGTTTCCTTTCGTTCACAGGCTGCTGGTCAATTTCAGCCTGTGAGCGAAAGAGTGCGCAACGTCTAAGGAAACTAATTTGCATACATTTCCCGCAACAGCGACGAGCGTGACCCCGTGGTCTAGTGAACACACGTGCTTGGACTACAATCAACCACTTATTCACGGTTGGTGGGTTCGATTCTCCGGCTTGCTTGGTGCGGGTGGGACTCAAGTAGATCGAAACAGCTGTCCATCGCTTTGCTGGTGCTCACTGGGATCAGCCGTTTGTTACAACCACTTCTGTTTGAGTCGACTAACTGCGACTGCTTTAGCAAACCACGTGGATCTTAGACTGAGGCAACCTTATAGGATTATGATAGCACACCTGGGTCGATGACGTAATTGGTAGTCACGACCTGTCTAATGACTGTGAGAACTGCTTACTCGCGTAATCCAAGGACACTTCGGCTTTTTGTTATTATAGATGTCAAACGTACTTATGCAAACTTTTCCTTCATGCTGATGGTTAAGATTCATTCAGTTTTGCCCATGTAACTTACTCCGCAGGCACACAAATGTTTAAAAACACGATCGACGGGTCGACTGCCTCCGATTGAATGAGTTAGTAGATTTTGCTTCTAGCTTGTACACGGAGGTCACTTGTGTCGAATGTTAGTTAAGCCAAATGCATTTTATTCTGTTTCTTACAAAATATATACATCTTCAAAAATCAGTTTCAAATAAGTTCTCAGTTCTATCACACCGACTAGCTTTTCAAGTGAGAGCTTCGGTGTGCTATGATTTTCTTTGAATCTCTTACATAGGTTATTAGATTGTTTAACGGATTCAGTTGAAGGTCACTTTGCCATAAGATTGTCTTGTGTAGAGTTTCGGCGTGTTCACATGAATAGTTTAGTGACAAGCAAATTTAGAGGCTAATTTCAATGAATTATACCCACCGCGCAGTCTAATAGTGGAAATCAGTTGTCACAACTGTTATTATGCAGTTTGTTTAGGTTGAGAAAACCTAGTTCAGATGACACGGAACACCGTTGAATTTACAACGCAGAACTAATTCTCAGTGTATGTAATGGTTATCTAAAAATCTGTAAACCTTCCCGGTAACATTCCTTCACATGGATGTTTTCTAATGTCTAAAATGTTGAAATGATAGATTGAAATTATTGAGGTGATAGAGGCTGTCATGGTGTGAGATCGGTGTTTCGTTTGATGTTTACTCAAGGTGGTCAGCTAACATAACCACTCTGCAAAATTTCATCTGCCATGCCTAAATATGAAGTTGAAAACGGTATTAATGAAAGTGTAACGTGGATACAAAAACAAAACGCTGCTTAATATAACTATTGACAGTGTGGTAACAAAACAATGAGTCGAAAACCAAACATCGACCGCCACACTGTTCACTATGCTGGTGACACTCTGGTTGGTCGACAGCATGCAAAGCCCTCAGATTTTTCATAGCCCAAATAATTTGGGTTTTCTATGAAAGCAGCCAGTGCGTTAGGTTCACCTGTGAAGGCGTTCTCTCAATACCTGCACTGAGTGAGAACGGGAGGACTTATCGTCTTGCATCATTTGCGGTGTATCGCAAGTCTTAGATCCTCGAGAAGTCTTCCAGATTGGCATTATAAATTCCGTGTTGCTTATCTTGCATTACCACGTTTTATTGCGCCTTGGTGATTTTAAATTAGACAGTTTGCAAATGTTGCTCAACACGCAGAGCTTTCATGTTGTGCGTTTCTGCAGAACCAGCTTGTTCATATAAACCTCAAAGTTTCGACCTATTTTGCCGTCGTCAAGAGGTCTTGATTGCATGGATGAGTTGAATCAAACATCAGCCTATTACGGGATCCAGAGTTAATATTTTTGAAGGATTGTATGCAAAAAAAACAGCACGATACTTTACGTGTCTTTTAATTTTAGTGAAAGTTCAATGCCACAAGTTGGTAAACGTTGTTTCATTGGAGTGTATTTTGGGGCATTCGGTAGCCATAAATTCAAACTATTTCTGCGCACTCTGAGGTCCGATGGCAAATGAACTATTGGCCGTCAAATTAATTCACCGTTTAGCTCAATTTTGGACCACACTTTCAACAATCACTTACGTGTACACCGAGGTTAAGGTACCTAACTGGAAGTTAAAGTAATGTAGTAAGTATAGGGATGAAAAAGAAAGTCACATGACAATAATATGTTAGAATCTCGCTGCATTAATCTTAAAACAGTTAACAAGATTGTCAGATATTGGATTGAAACCTGTCACCTGTGTGGAGAACACCACATTATTTGAAAACGAAAACCTGATGTTGTATATAAAACGGTGAGGCAAAAGCTGATGACAATGTCTGACTTCTCTGATATCCGGAGTAAACTACCTCAGGATTCACTTTGACTGCCTCTGCCGTCGGCAGCAGTTAAACTAATATCGACTGGTAAACAATCAACAGCATATACGTTATTTGCTGATGAGTATGCAAACTTTGTTGGATATTTGTGGTAGTATCGTTTCTCCGTACGCGAAGTTACTGTTGGTGATAAGTTGTCGTTATGAAGGACAACCATTACTTGCGAGCAATATTTGCCAGTTGGGCTTTAGTAACTTGGATGCAACCATGAGGATAGCGTTTTAAGCTTAGCTCAGAAATGAAAGGTATAGAAGAATCATGATAGTAAAAATAGACGAAGGTGAATCGTGGAAGCATCATTTACTTCAGGTATTAAGAAACCCCGCATGTGAAAATCGGTGTTTCAAGAAATGGACGGATTACAACCGGCATACAAACATTCTTGCTTTTAAATTGACGGGAATCGGATTCAGTTATATCAGTCACTACTCTCACTTATTTATAGCCTCTGTAGTCAGATAAACGTTTCGAATAGCCTTTCTGGAAAAGAAGCACTGAACGCATTAGCTACTCCCTTCAGGGATTGTTTAACTGTGCTTGCAGGTGAAACACTTTGATCGTGTCTAACTTGATTGATCTGGCGCGACAAGCTTGCCTTCGACTAGATACAAGTTGGAATTGGAATTCTGGTCGTAATATTGATGTGTTACTGACAAGCTCTAACTTTGGCAAAATATAGCGGCCATCTACATTTCTCACTTGTAATGAGGAGAAAAAAGTGTGCTCCTTTCAGAAAACTAATCAAAAGACCAACCACAGCATACTGTGCAGTTGAACAAATATAAAAATCACATCGTTAATTTGGTGATCGAGATTATCATACATGTTTTAGGTTAAAGAAATTTAAATAATTCTATGATATGTAACACTTTTTCTAACTACGGTCGTATTCCTTAAAAACGTATTATGCGATAATGTGAACGAGCAAGCATTCATGGTGATTGACTCTGTATGATGTACTAATAGGTTTTGCCCACTTACATTTTGGTATGGTCATTTTGTGAAATTTCACTCGCGATAATAAAGATGAGTTTCATGCAAATTTAGTAGTACACTTGGTAGCATTGAAGAATATACATCCCAAATCGTTTGGCCAGATGTTATGGAACGCGTAATTTGAAATATGTTGCACGAATTTTTCTAAGCAATCTCTCTTCATGATGAAAATGTTAATCAGATTACAGTTGCAGTAATTTTCAATAAGTATGCTTGTTAGAGCTGAAGTTATTTAGTGTTATTTCAGCGTTTTGGAATGAATTGGTCTTGGTTGCTACTTCCGCATCGCTTCAAGTATGTTGAGCTTACATATCGGTTGTTTTATATGAAAATATTCCTGCCAGTCTGCCTGGCGCCTGTCTATCCGTTGCTGATTACTTCAACGTCGTGCAATAAATAACGACTGAGAAATTTCGTCGATACTCATTTCGACGAGGTTGTGGAGTTCTCCTGAGACGATTTTTCAACTTCCAAGTTGTTAAAAGCAAAATGTTCACTTAGTAACTGTTTCCACAAACAGCCACTGAACATAAGCATTTCAGTTTTAATGGTACATCAGTAATTTTGTGAATAGAGCTCTGTTTTTTGTGGATTCACGCCTGCCAATTTATTGGTCAATTATAAAGGGTTGTCATTTTCGAGGAATTACGAATCAACAAACGCCATACTAATTACGATTCACTCAGCTAGCTGCAGAAAAAGTGTAAATGGTGATTACTTCATTCAGTGAAATTGCAATGGCTTTTTATGTAAAGTATCCGTGTTTGTTTGAATAGTAAAAATTCCGGCCTTTCAGGTGTCAATGAATTATGAAGGTGTGAATTTGGGTTGTAATTAATGTCTGTTTTACCTGACTGATGAAAATAAGCCTACCAAATCTAAAAGCAACTATTTGTACAGTGGTTTATTTAAAACCTATTTCAATAAATCTGAAGTGCACTCCATTGGTAGTTGATGGCACTCATTTATACGGATGTTTGTGAAATCTAATATGGACGTTATTCGGAAAAACGTTAATAATCTGGGTAGTTTAAATTATGCAAACCAAGCAGAACAACACGTAGGCTTCCTGAGAACCCATACATAGATTTGTCGTCAACAAACGAAAATTTCTTTGACTTTAATGCTCACCGTTAAATTTAAATACCGCTAGCCGAATACAGCTCACATACCTGAACAATCGATTACGTCTGCCGTTTCACACATGGATGACTGTTTACCTGAGTAGCTGGCTATTGAAAAATATTCTTTGAGAAGTCTAACTCAAACACATTCCTAATTTTTTTGCTAGTTTGCACTTTATTTCTGCTTGAATAATGGTGACAAGACCACATGGATAGATGTCATCTGTTGTTTGAATTTATTTGCTGATTGATTGTGCAGAAAGCGTACGCCTCATTGCGCACTTACGGAACAACCGTTTTGATTCTACCTACGAAATACATTAATGTATTGTCTCACTAAATATACACATTATAACCAGCCATCATTTGAAAAACTACGCCAAAAATAATTTCGGTTTAGTGAAAAATTGTTGAAGAACGTAAGTCAACAAAGTAGTGAATAAACAATAAACATATATTAATTGCCCGTGAGTCTCATTTTGAGGACGTCACGTTTCCTTGGTTTACTTGCACCTTTACCACAATTCGAAACTTCTGAAAAAGCTTCGTAATTCTTATTTTCTGTAGTAATTATAATCAGTTATTAAAGACAAGTTCTCTAACTAATCATGCGTTTCTGAAGTATCAAGTTTTTCAAGCTTCCATTTCTGTTGTTCCCTCCGAAGTCTTAGTGAAATGTAAACCTTCATTTCATCAATTCTCATAAAAGTAAAAACAATAACAAACTACTGAAGATTGTCACCAGAACAGTAAGTGGAAGAAAATAAAATAATGACAGTTTTCTACTCACGAATTAAAAACTGACATTCCTGTTTTGTTAATTTTGTTAAGCGAATTATTGTAACATTTATGCTGAATGGTTTTTGGCGCATATTCCGTTCCATCCAACAATTTGAACTCAAAGTTAAAATAACTATCTCCTTAAAGGTTTCCCTCGCATTTTGGAAGGGTATTTTTCAATATCTCCTCAGGTTTTTTCACCAATCGGATTGAAACTCCAGTTCATGCAACACGCGTTATTCCAGTACATACTTGATGGATTTATTAACTTAGGAAAGACTAGTTTGTTGCCTCAGTTGACTTTGAATTATCTATGCATACAGAATGGTCCTCTACCAACTCTCAGCCTAGGAATGGCATCGGAAGACTGTTCGCTGGATAAGGAGCTTCTGACCTATCAACGTATATTTGTGGTGTAGACGACGTGATGCATAATGTATTAGAATTTTTCTCTCATTCAAACACAGCCAAAGCTGTGAGTTTCATAAATAGGTATCCCCTGAATTTTCTTGTCCATTTTCTCCACGACGATTTTTCTGTTATTGTAACGTCCAAGTGCACGTGTTTCAAGCAAGGACATTCATGATTTATAGATTTTGAAACAGCATAAACCGTTAGAGATAGACTTGCAGGAAGAACATCGGAGTTGATATAATATTACCCTATTAGATGGTTTTGTGAAGAACGAAGTAGAATTTTCTCCCCCTGTTGTGCTTTGTTGCGGCATGCTTCTGACAAGTTGATTAAACGGTACTGAAAGCATTCAGTTTTTTTTAAAAGCGTTAAATTGCTCTCCGATGAAACGGTGGATCCAAGGGTAGGTGTTTCACCGTCCGGTGTGTAGAATAAGGTTGACGCTCAACATGTTATGAATTCGTTCACCCGTGCATAATTGACTTGTCAAATGTGACATAATTTTTTGCAGTTCTTTGCCAACTCAGTTTCATTTCCGACAACTTCGCTAACCAGTTAATTCATAGTGGTCAACATAAAATGGATAGCAAACATTCTTTGATCTCCTGACTCTAATCTTTTTGAAAAAATGCATATCATATTTTCGTATCTGTTGCAGTTAACTAAACGCCGAGCTTCAAAGTCTCCCGGATCGAATTCAATTTCTATTTTGTGCATCGTGCATCATCATTATCATCATAACAGCCATGAGCCTGACCAAAAGGTACTATGGCTCGGGCCGCCGCTCACCTCAACAGTGACGTGGGAAATCTTAGAAGAAAACGCTACTAGAAAGCTTGAAAATCAATAAAAGAGGACTAAGCGGAAGAACTAAAAATGGTATGGATGCAAGAAAGCCATTGACTGTGACACATCGCCATCTCGGATAGCGTCTCCAACCAGCGGTTTGAGTGATCACGAGAACCCCATCAATCCAGGCGACACATACCTACTTTGTTCACTGGGGCAGTCAGAGTCTTCATAGTTCGTGACCACGTTGTTGCTTGACCACCACGTGGTTTCACCCAACTGTTGGTGGCCTCAGCATATAATGCCCGGTACGGTAAACGACTGGATGACATGCGGAGTACGTGACCCAGCCATCGCAGGCTGTGCAACGTGATTAGTTGAATAATTGACCGTGTATCCCGAGCATTCCTGAATACGCGCCGACGAACGGCCACATTGCTCATGTGATCAGCCTATTTTATTTGAGCCAACCAGCGGAGACGACCATAGTAAAACACTTATAATTGGTTGACATTTTCGTTGCAAACACGCCAAGTTTCCAAACCATAAAGCAAAAAGGAATGTAAACAGGCCTTATGTACTCTTTCTTTCAGCAACAACCGAACGTCTTCTCGACGTCACAGATGAAGACGTTTGGCGAAGGCAACTCGCACCTTTGCTATCTTCGCTGATATCTCAGCAACAACACTACAGGCTGAAGAGATAGTGCTGTCCAAGTATGTCAAACTGTCCAAAACCTCCAGAGAACGTTTCGAGCAACTGAATCAAAAGCAGCCTTCGGGTCCAAAAAGACCACAATTGTCGGCTGTCTGTAATAGTGACGATGTTCCAAGATCCGTTGTAAGGTAAAAATGTGATCAACGCGCCCTCGATCGGGTAGGAATCCTGCTTGTTCTTCGTGTATCTTATTTTTCTGAAATTAATGAGCCGACGTAAAATGAAGCCAGTGATTAACTTGGACACAATAGACACCAAATTGATGCCTCTGTGGTTGTCACATTGACTTCGGGCCCCCTTCGTGAAAACGGGAATGACTGTTGACAGGCACCAATCACGAGGTACCTCTTCAGTCTCTCAGATCGTCTGGATGGGTTTTGTCAGTTCTGATATCAACCTCTCGTCACTTTTCTCGAAAAGAGAAGGAGGGAGGAGGTCTTTTCTAGGAGCCTTGTTACACTTAAATAACTTAAGCTTCAGGACCACTTGTGCTTCCGACGGAGGACCGTCTGGAACACAATAACTGACCAATCGGGTCCCGTCGTCCACACGATGTGATTGAAGCCAACCTAACTCCTCTTCAAAATGTTCAGCCCACCTGCCAAGTCGGTTCAGCTGACTGGTGATAAGTGGACCATCTTTTTTTACATATGGTCTCACTTACACCGACTCGACGGCCAATGCAATCACGGATCAGGGAAAAAAGCTCTGTGCTATTCCCAGATAAAAATGTTTCTTCCATCTCTTTTGATCGTTCGACAAAGTATTGCTCACGGTCTTTGCGCAAGCTCTTAGTCAGCTTGCATTTAAGTTCTTGACGGTCGTCATCATATTCACAATCAGGTGGAGTCGAGCGACGCTTGTTCATGAAGTGTATTGAGGTGACGGATATCCAGTTTTGTCGCGGCCGCACAACTTCTTCGGAACATACTCCTTCACAACAAGCCTTCACAGCTACTAAGTTTTGTTCCGAGTGGTTGTCAAGATCACTCTCCTGACTAGAGCTGGACAATTTCTTCATCAACCCTCACTGATAAGCGCTCTTCATACTCACACTCCAATACTCTGCTCATACTATGTCAACGTTGAAAAGTACTAATGAGAATTGTGAATACGTCGATAGTAAATGACGCCATGTGTATACGTTCCACGAAAAAAAGGCATTTTCAATGACCTTCAGATCACTCAAAAGCGGCCTCAAAATACTCTTTGTGCGAATCCTTTGGAAACGCACAAAATACACATTACTTCCAATATTTGGCTCAGTTCAATTGTGCGCATCACTGTTATCCTGCGTTTACTTCATTAAGACATTATTCTCTTTATGTCTGCACATGTGAAGATGAACAAAGTGGAAAACGACTGACTGCAAACATTCAGCATCTTGGCAATATCTTAATTTCCGCAATATGACGCCAGTTTACGTTGAGAAAAAAAGGTGAGGGAATGTAGAAATGTAAAATAGATATGTCCCCGGATAAGTTCAAAACACGCAAGTAGAATTAAGTAAGATGTACTCTGCAGACACATTTCAACCGATCTCTTCGGTTACGATACACGGACTATGATCAATTAAAATGCATCAATTTAAATAAGCGTAAAATAGGAATTAGTCATCAGTTGCGATAGAAATAGCGCACCGAGGAAAAACCTAAGAAACTCGCTCGCCACATCCAACATTATTTATGAATTCACTTGTACTTATGGAGTCAAGTACATCAGCCGAATGGTGAGAACGCTTGGGACGTGTTTCGGAGCACATTCCCAAATGGCTAGCGAACAACAAAGACAGTGCCGCTCAGTCTTCTATCACACGGCATTTGGAAGAAACGGGACACGTAATTCAAGTAGAGAAGGCTTTTCGTGTGTTGTATCGCCCAATCAATAAACATACTTTACCTTTCGGTGAGGCCGTTGCGATACACCGTTACAAACCTTCACTTTGTGTTCAGAAGCAAATGATAGTTAACCTATCACTACCATGGTGTTAAGAGTTTGCAATCATGGGTCAATATTATTCGTTAAGTGTTGTTATTATTTGAATGTAAGACCGATATTGTCTACACCGTTAGTTGCCTAATCGACCAACTTAAAATTTGAATTTTGTCCATTTGTTTTAACTAATGATGGCCCATTCGAACGTGACTGCTACTGTGTGCCATTTCTATTGCAACTGATGACTCATTCCTATTTTACGCTTATTTAAATTGATGCATGTTAATTGATCATAGTCCGTGTATCGTAACCGAATAGATCGGTCGAAATGTGTCTGCAGAGTACATCTTACGTAATTCTACATGCGTGTTCTAAAGTTAGAGAATGACTTGATTTGTTATGCGGGGCTTGTCGTGGGCGAATCCGATTGATATTCCTTCCATAGCTTAAAGTTTTACGCACGCGAAATTCATATATGAGAATTTGCAGGCTCCTGGGCTGACAGGTCTTGTAGCCGACTACAAAGTGAACAATTGGTCTATGCCCTCGACTGTTTAGAAGATTAAAACTGCTTAGCCTGTAATAACTTTGGCTGTTGTTTATATACTTGTGCCTTAAAATCAACAACAACGGTGTTTGAATTTACTGTTCGTCCGCATGACGCGTTAGAAGTAGAAGTATTTAACAACTATGTGTAATTATGTGACAATATCATCCGTGTAACAAATTAATCTCACTCACTTGTGAGTGCATTCAATGTCACTGTCAATATGCTATCCTCCGTGGTATCTGTGTGTTCTGTTGAATAAATACCGTTTAGTCGAAACAGAAAAAACACATTGCAAGATATTAACACCTCGATCTACTCTCATCAGTCGTCAACATAAAACCAGCAGATATTATAATAACTGTTTATAGCAACAACAACTGAACAAACCAACCACATAGTTCCGACTTTTCACGCGCTAATAGTGCAATCATTTCCATGCCAAGCAGACTGATTGTGCCAGCGTCATCTGTGCACACACAACCGCCCAAAGTTGTTTGATCAGCATTGCCTCGTTGAACGCTAACAGCTTCGGGCTGCGATTATGTAGCAATAAGTTAAACGATTTGATCTGGTCAACTAGGTGACCGTTTGCAAAGATGTGTTTGACGATCGATGAGATCGGGTTAGTTCAGCTTGTTGCAGTAAGCAGGTTTAGATAATTTGATACTGCAATTGGTAACCGCTCAGGAATGTGCTCCGCCTTACGCTGATATAAGCGCCGATCTGTACTGCCCATATAGACTTTACTGCAACTGTAACTGAACTGGCATACTACGTGGGAGACAGACTGATCAGTTGAGTGTGTATCACTGCTAGGAATAGTCAACTCCCTATTGCTTAGCAGGATGCGCAATTGGGCAGCTGGGTAGGTGCGTTGTTATTCACAGTTTGCATAAAATTTGCTGGTTTTACGTTGGCGACTGGTGAGAGTAAATCGAAATGTTAAAGTCTCGCGATATGTCTTCTCTCTGTTTTGACTAAATGGATTAAGGGAACTCAGTGTTTTGAATACCAATTTAGAGTGCACTTATAAACCACCAAACATTTCCATCACTGAGATAGTATTTACAGATTACCTTATAAATCATTTTGCTTACTTCAGAATCGTCTGCTACCGATGAGGGTTTTGATAAATTTGTTAGTTCAGAAAGTCATGGCTACACTCAGACTGATGAGTGAAACAACAAGCTCAACTACCACTCTCACTTTGTGGACCAAACATCCGTTAATATTAGAAACGTTCTCATCGAGTCATTGCCGTGACTTGGTTCCACTGAGTAAGCAACAATGGCGTCGTACATCAAACTTCCGGTACAGAATCCTAACTACTCTGGGTAGAAGTACTCTATCCAAATATATTGCTGAAAACACTGTGATCTGCAGTACAGAAGCATGCCAACAAGTAACACGAAATGCTTTTTGCGTTATCTGACAATTTGGTTATCTGGCAGTGAACGATGAACAAACAATGACTACTGGGAAACGTCTCCATAACTGTGGGGTGATTCGTTGAGAAACAGCTGTGTAAATTTTGGCCAATCAATTGTTTTTCGATTGTCGTCCCGTACACCAACAAAAAATTTAAGACAAAATGTCCAGTTGACTGCAATCCAAAGTGTGGAAAACACTTAACGTGGCAAATATTTTGTCACTCTAAACAAATTTCTTGATTAATGCCATAGTTTTGTCCATCGCAACTCGGCATCGAATGAAAAACGTTTGTATTTTTTATCTCACTCCATGAGCTATATGTCACATCAAGTGTGATTGGTTAAGCTTAGAACAAGGCAGGTTTTAGGCACCAGTCATTTACGATTAAATAGATTCTGTTGAAAGAATGCTACTAATTCCTTTCCTGTAAATTGGTTTTAAAACGATAGTGATCCAATGGTGGTCAGAATTGTAGTTTTGAATGGTCACAAATGCTAATAGAACCGTGCGGAAACCATTACTTACTCAGAGTTGTAAGTCAATAACTGTGATCTACGTTAAAGCACACTTATCTCCTGGTTACTGTAGTACAATAAGACTGTATTTGTAATTTGACAAAATAACAGTGCTTATGTTCATAGCACTATACTACTCTTAGCTTACAATCGAGTCAACGTATGTAAGAGTGTAGAAGCCAGAACACGGCTCTAAGTGGTTATTTGATGCAATGACCCAGCATGCTTCGGAGAATCACCCTCCAAATAAAAATCAGGCAGGTTTATCTCGTCTTGGGCTCACTGACGTTCGCACTGGCAACACTGACTAGAGCAGTGCCGTCAGACTGTCAGCATCCACATAAAACTGACAGTAATAACACCCCATGCGTTGCATTGAAAACGTATAACTTATAAGCAGTAAACTTTTCTATTTATCGAACAAATCCAATTTATAACCATTTGTGTGATAAGTAAAAATTGACACCAACTTATGGTATGCTTTTTCACCGTGTTGGTCGAATGCTTAAATAAAATGAGATTTCTCAGACAATTTACGAAGAATGGAATTTATACACCCTACTTATAAGTATAATTGCGGTCCCAGAAATATCTTTTGATTTGCAGACTCTGTCTCACTCAGCAGTTATTACCGTATCGTCCAACAACTATTGCTGATTCAAGGTTAGGAAAAATGGTAAATAAAAGCAATGCACTCAAATTAAATTCAAAATAAGACAGGGAGTAGTTGGGTGCGACAAAGCAAGTTAGTGATCCTGAAAGGTAGGGTGATCAGTCCTCCACTGTTACCTCCAGGTGTGACTAGTTGCACCGGTGTCTCGGTGTAGGATAATTGGAGTGACTCACACGCATCTGGTCCCTCTGTCTTCACTTATAGTGACAAGCTTATCCGGATACAGATTTCGCCAGCATTATTGGGTCTTCTGAACTAAGCTCCACTCCACCATATACTATCGTTCGGTTCATCTTATCTATTCATACTGGATGGTGACACTCTCTGTGGTGGACTTTATATCTTTTGCTGAACCTGCCTTGCTTTTTATGAAATCTGAAAAGTTAAAACTAAACGTTGAGGCTGAAAAGCATTTTATTGCAGCTATTTTACGTTCAGTATTCAATGTGTTTGACACAGACATATCCAGACTTTTTGTACAACATTGAAACTACAGTTTGTAAACATGCGTAATATTTCATATCTGTTTGCGTTGATGCTATTGATTGACCGCAGAACAATTGTACCACGTGAAACCAGTCATTATGCTGATTTATTCTACATGTAGGACTATGTATAAACTAGTCTATAAGCTTATTGACAGATAATAGACTTCAGGCAACTAATCGCCGATGAGAACAGCTCATGTGTTAAAATCTAATTTACGGATTCTTCCCACATATCTTACGTAAAAGAATTTGAAATGTGTGATGGACGTCATACACGGACTAGCGAATAATTTAAGTGAATAAACTCAAAAATGCATCTAAATATGTACACGGACTTGCTGAACACAGTTGAAAGTTTCCGGAAATTTTTATGGAAAGTTTACAGCCTCAGTGAGTTCAGCATTTGGTCAAAAGTTGTTTATTAGGAATGAGAAAAGTACAAACCAGGCGATGTATAGTGAATGGTTATAACGATAGTGCTTCCAGTGGGAAACATGAACATGGGATGTTTAGTAATATTACCCCGCAAGTAAAATGCATTATCCTCGATGTGAATGATATATTGTTTAGTTCGCTTAAACTTCAACAGAGACTCAAACAACACTGAATATATCTAGTACTTTTCAGGTCGTCGTGTGAGGAGAATTGTAGTAAACGTTGTCATTTTTACAACCAAATATGTTGTCCAGTTTTGATAAAGTTGGATCTTACAAGAGGACTTTCTTTAATATAAATCCAGCTACTGTGAACATGTTATTTACAAAAACAGTATGAAGCGGGATATGTTGTCAAATACTCATCGTCCACTAAGACTTACAATAAACATCGAATGTTAAACATGCTTGCCCTATTGAAATCCAAAAATGACTGCCATCAGCCTGCTTCAGTACTGAAAATGAAGTGGAATTGATAGATTTATGATAATAGAACATATATATTGTACTGGTTCATAACCTAATGTAGTAGGCTTCAGAATTAAAAACTCTGCTTTCAGGCTAACTAGCATAGCTACTGGGTACGGGTCTCACAGACCAGTACCATAATATAAACGTGGATAACTTTAAAAAGCTGAAAGATGTGATATGTTTTTCGAGTTCCGAGAATACAATGAGGAACTTACCTCATGTGTAAAACTGTCCTTGTTGTTGTACTCGTATCTTACCGAGGTAAGTTCTTTTCGTCAAACTTGCGTACAAACAGAATGATCGAGCTTGAAGCGGATTTTCATTAAACTGAAGCACTTCACCGCATCAAAAAGTCTATCAGTTTAGATGCCGTATCACTACAATATTAAATTTCCGTGGTGTACCAAACATTCAGTTGTTAGAATCCTCCTGCACTGATTACGATTCGTGAAATGTACCACCTTTGTGATGTAGTGCATCCTTAAGTCATGAATGTACTTTTGTGTGTCAAATTCTCCAAATATAACACTATTCACTGAGGTATCATTGGACTCCGTGGAATGGACAACATACCAAGTAGATGTGAAGATACTGTACACACATGGATTAACCTAGATATAGCTACGTTTAGCAAAAATCAGTTTACACAGAGGTTGCAAATGTAACATATAAAAGGGAACTCATATAAGTGGAAAGAGATCAGAACCTATAAAAGCAGATAAACATGGAGCTATTCAATGAAAAGAATACTGTGTTCAGACAGTACGTGAACCGACAACAACAAAATTGTGCCTAGGTGCAACCAGTTCTCTGTCGGCTGAGTGACGATAGGAGCTTAAATTTCACATCTGGACTCGGCTGTTTACCGAAATTGCGGTATTTTACGAAACTCACCAAATAGTCTGAGGAGTTGTTTGCCTAAGCAGGATTTCTGGAATTCTTTAAACCGAGCTCACCAGCGTCATTGCTTTGCACTGAAGTTGTGTGTAGCCTACCAGGTTTAATAAGCTCGAAAAGGATTGATTGCGTGGCTCTGTAGTTTAGCTAGTAAAATGCTTACTACATTCTGGTATATTGTTTATTCACTTGTCTTGTGTCGAATCACAACCCAGACGTTTCGCAGCTGAGTCATTTTGAATTATCAGTTGTGAGACACCGCTTTCTATTGTTATGCATACAGACAAACTTGAGGTCATTTAGGCAAAATTATTTACATGAAGGTAACTTCTTACTGGTTTTATGCACTCACATGTTTGCTCTAAAAATAGAGCAGATTAAAGTTTTCGTACCAGTTTTACTTAGTAAATTCCCATGAAGGACCTGAATACGTAAAAATGTTGGTTGAGATCATATGCGTTTTGGTTTTTAAATTAACAATGTTTTAGTATTGATTATTTCTCCGACTAGCTCAATCCGGTAGGTTCGAACGATAATCAACCTGATCGTTGGTAATCATCGAAAGTATGATGAAATATTTTACAATTAACATTTTGTGTATTCATGAACGTAGCTTGTGGAAATTGACAATTCGAGGTGGACTGTGTTCATCCTCACTGACTTGTTTTGTACAAATTACACATCATTTATATGGATTATTCTGTCATAACCAGTGACCAATGAACCGATGGCCGACTGGATAAGAGCCTCGAGTTAGAACGCAACGGGCTGTCTGTATGAGCCTCATTCAGACTACCCCTACCCGGTAAAGTTACACAACAACAAAACTAGTAACCAGGGAGTGACCTGCCGGTGGTGAGCTGCATGAAGTAGTGCAAAAACGAGACAGTTCTAAATGAAATTATGTAGTTTTTCAGGGCTAGATACCACGTAAGTATATTATATTATCCTACGTGAAACGACAGTCGGATAATGCAATTTAATCAACTACTGCGACGCCGCAGTATAACTATCACAGTGTAAGCTGCTTTCTTCCTGTACATTGTGTACAGGTATACTAATTATGTAAAACATAATCCCAGTTCGCACATTCACTGAAATTTCAAAAGTGGGTACGTTTTGGTTTTCCGGAAATATTAATATGAAATACTGACTAACATAGGTCTGCTTTTTTTGAATTTGTCTGTCTTCGAGGTGAAACTTACTCATTTGTTTGCAGCTTTTGCGTCCAAAATGAGCTCTTTCGAAAACAAATCATGACAAGAATATGCACTATCGGCCATCGTTAACAAGTGGAATCTAGTACTTCCTTCCGAAGGAGGCTAATAGGGACGTCTGTTTCAATGTAAAAGACGCGAGCTGATACAAATTATGTTCAACATGATATTGTAACGGGCGGGAGAAACAAGCAAGCGCACACGGATTGAATTCGAATTGCATAACAGAGTATGCTTCTGTGTTGTTGACGCCGTTTTAGTTTTTATTTGTGTAAATCGTGTGCATGGCTTGATGAGCCTATGGCTCATGCTTTATTGTACTGCTTCCTTCTACAAGACTGTTTCCGAGACCCTTACTTCGGAAGAACGCTGTCCACAGCTGTCTCCACGTCGCCCTAAGGTTGGTCCGTAAGCGTAAATGACAATCAAAGTATAAATGACCTGCTTGTATGTTACAATACTAACCAGTTTATTAGCTATTCATTGATAAGGTTTTGGTTTGCTGTTGAATATACACATCAATTGCGTCTGCATCCTCAAACACTTACTTCTGTCAAACCTTAGCACGATGCAAACCTAGTTAGTTCTACAAAGAAACAGTTATTGTTTGCGAACTAGGTGCGCAGTCCGGTTTTGCAATATAAAGCATGCATTCTTGCGCACCAAAGCAATGGTTTATTGAGTGTAACTTTGAACAGGACCGTTGCAGTTGGACCTCGGTAATAATGTTAATTAACAGTTTTCGTAAAATAAGTTCACTGGGTTAATTGAAGCTATTAGGAAATAAAGACAATACTCCAAACGAACCCTCTTTTTGCGGCTGTTGCTCAAAGTTGCGTACATGCTAGAACTCAACGTCAGATGATAAACTGTGCTACACATAATAGCTACTTGTATAAACAAAGTTAAGATTTATTGTATAAAAATGGAAGAAACTTGTGGATGCATCGGAAGATTTTAAAAAATGAGCACACGGTAGATGTGAAATTTCAGGTTATCAACAGCATTAATTTTGTAAACGTGAACGATAAGATAGAGAGGACGAAACTCAACCACGGCTATTTAAAAACGCGAACATTTGACGAAATAATGGCAATGGACCACTTGAAACTGAATGGTTGACCGTACCTTTACTCACACAATGATGCTGTTGGCCAAGAGGTCTGCAAACTTGGCTTAGTGCCTCAAATGTATGCGTCAGACACACTTGTAATTATTCACTGATGTTGCTGTTGCAACAGATCCCGTAAAGTTGCTAAGTATATCGGACACACTCGGACACTTCTGTAAATTGAACAAATAAATATGTTCGTTGGCATTTGCTAGCTTTTCCTCAGATGTCCGGTTGGGATGGACACAAATGCACCTACAATATATTGATGGGGTTGTTAGAAGGTCTTAAACTTCAAGGTACAGCTTTTTCTACATTTCGGTAATACGAGGTAAACTGTACACAGCTTTTGTGAGCAATATGGTGTGGTGTGTGTGGTGTGATTCACTATTTGGCTCTATCTTTTAGTTTCGGAATGTCTCAATATATTAGCCTATAAATGAACAACAAGATCTAATGCTTGGTCTAAGATGCTTGCGAACCGCAAAGGCTGGGTGCAGTTAAAGTTCAAACGTTTGAAGTTATGCAAACGGATTGGTGTATAATCCATTCACTGAAATCGCTTTCTTAGTAAGTACTGAAAACAAAACAGACAGGCTGAGGTCATCTAGTTGATTCATTTCTATGTCGTTTTATCGGATGGTGGTATACAACCATTGCATTCGAGAGCGTTTTCACTGCAATCGAAAGGACAGCTGGATTAACTTGTATTTAGTCATTTTTGTGCGGGAGTTTGTCAGCTGGAATCAGCCGGTGTAGTATACCAAAATCGCCATTCATTTTCTGCGTTTCTGTCAACTTTCCATAGCATGTGCTTAACTAATTATATGCTGCCAATCAGTTTACCTATCGTTACTCTAGGCACTAATGTAGTGATATTACAAAAATCGGCGAGCCGTAAGAGTTGGTAATTAAGTAAACTAGTCCTAGAGCGTTTCATGCAAAGTATCAACTCAGACTTTCGATAAACATTTCCTATTGATATTAAGTAACCGCCCCAATCCAATGAATTTGTTTATCCTTCTCTAACAGGAGATTATTTGATAGCGCAAAACATGTTGCTCGTAAACCCATATTGACTGTCTGGCGAGGATACAAATAAAACTTAATGCTTACGTACCTAATCCTCAACCATGACCTCCGTGTTCAATATTACTAATGCGACCGTCCATAATTAGTTGAATTGTTGCTATTACCTCCTCCCAGTATCAGTAAAATTGTGTGTACTGCTTAACCTTCGGGATGTTTGTCGTACCAAACTGATTAGTAGTTTCGCGTACCCCTCAGCTTACTGCATTGGTACTAGAACCGAGAAGAGATACGGACCTGGGATTGTACCCTCCCAGCACGGTGCCAACATTTGGACATTCATGTCTTGTGTAAAACGTAAATGTTGCAGTAAACTGGTTTGGTTCATTTTATATGAACTAAATGAAAAATTAATTCAACGTTGCATGTTCGCATGTATAACATTTTTGGCGACATTAAATGTCAGCATCGTTTTCAGATCTGCTCTATCTTAATAATACGCACGTGATAATCACAATATTGCAGTTATTATGTGAAGCACAAAAATCTTACTGGTATATTTTTCTGGTTATTATTCTGACTATTTTCAAACCGTTGTATCCACTCACTTAAGACTGTTATTTCTTATTACAGATAGAATTGTTTATAAACCAAACCATAATCAAACCGCTGGTAAACATTATAGTTAGAGACAATATTCACGTTACCAATTTACAAACCTATTCGGCAAATGTCGCTTTATTGTGCAATTCAGGATCCATAAGTTCCTCGTAGCTGCAAATTAAAGCGTTCATCTGATTTTGATTCACCTCAGACGTCATACTTCGAGGTTACCAAGAATCATTCAGCTTTATATTGTTGCTTAACACAAGGTATCTATGTCCCAACTTCTTGGTAAACACAACAGTTATTAAGTGGCTGAATAAGCGTCTCTGAGTGGCAACTTGTTAACAAGTCAGTGAACTCACTCCAGTGTACTCCGTTAATCACAGCATGAATGGGTCACCTAGTTGGCCATAAACGTCACACCAGTGCGTGAACTGATATATCAGCCAATGAGTAACCTGAATGTGAATTCATTGCATGATGTGAGTTGTCTACCCTTAGGAGACATCAGACAGTACATTATCTCAACCAACGCGACAACACGCAGTCGGTGCTTAATGCTCATGTAGTTCACTCATGGTGGTATAGATATACTTCTTGTACTTCTGTTACATCGGCGGTCACCTAGCTGGCCTAGTGTTGTCGTGCTTGACTGGATGTGACAAGACCAGAAGCTTCCACTCGTCATGTTGCGATTACCTACTTGTAGTGGGTTGCCAGGTGTGCCAAGTGGTTTCACTAGACTGGTTGGCTAACACATGCTTTTTGTGATGTGTTTTGCAAGAATGGCAATATCAGCGATTTGGCGTGGTTTGAGAAATGGTAATGCTAACGAACTCTGACACAATAAACAGGACAGGTTGAAATGGAAGCGCAAAAAGTGGAACTAACAGAATGATGATCTCGTCAAAAATGGAATGGTTTATTGGAGTTTCATGATACTATGTTTGTCGTGTACGTTGTTTGTTCCCATTTGAGTGTAAATAGACTCCACAGGTTTGTGTTTGTATTAGCCGCGGCCAAAATTCATGAATAAGTGAATATGAATCACCATGATTCTCATCCTTAAATCAATACTCCATTGGAATGAGCGTAGCTAGTGTTGACAAACGACCCAATCATTTTTTCCACTAGATCACTGGTTCAGCAGGCACTGCCCTTCCCACACACAAAGTAAATTGTTTGCTTCATGTCCATTTACACTGAGAAGTGTGAACAAAATTAAACCTTCTCATATTTAGTTCAATGTATCTTGAAAAATTGCAGTTTCCTCCCTGAGGACAACATACCTTCCGACTGACCAAAAGTGATTTTCCATTAGTCCTGGTTACTAATGCGAGGCATTGGAGCAATTGACCTATTTATACCTAACACAAAATTTTGACAGCATCTATTGCATTCGGGTAAACATTTTGTCTGGTTTCTTGTTAAAGTATGTATTATGAACATGTAACCAAATGCTCTTTTAACAATTGCAAACAGTGATCACAGAAATGGTGTTTTGCACAATGTATATCCCGAGTATATTTTGTGGCACCTCATCAGGAACACATTGCGAACTGCGGGTTCATATAACTTGGTTCAGTAGGAACCGTGAAAAAATTGTATGTCTAAGCGTTTACGAATGGTTTATTTTATTTCTCAATTACAACTGAAATTCTTTATGTAATACTCCGGACTATAGTGTGTTTCCGATTAGATGTGGCGAAGTATGCGAAAGCTGTTTCTGACTTCTGTGTGTAAAAGTAACATACTCAAGTTAGAACTCATCCGTAGCGCATATGTTTGCCGTGATCGGTTGTAAGGCTGCCGTCCTAGTACTTCTGGAGCGACCTTGTTTAAAACTGTTCCACTGACCTCCCACTTGACGCGAATGACTTTCATGTCTAAACAGGGAGAAACAGTCACTTGGTGGTAATATTCACGTTGCCAGATCGCGTCTTGAGAAGGCACAGAGAAATGACTCCCAGCTACAATCGATGATCCCAAGAGGAAGTTTTTCTTCGGGCTAAAATCACAGAAATCAATAACGTGGTTTAATCATCTATTTACTGGTGAGTCATATTTGAGATAGTTGAAAAAAACCAGCAAACTGAGCGTCAATCAAAAAAAGTGTGTCCGCGTCTTAAATTTGGTATTTCGACTGTGCTTGAAGCGATATCAATATTGCAAGGTTCAACGCGGTTGTTCTATAAAAACTTCGGCCCTGGTTCAAATAGTCATTTGTGCAAAACTGACGACATCGGAAGAGACTGACTGACAAGCCTGTTTGGATTTGAAAGCTGCGGTCAAATGCAGGCGGTTTGTATTCATAGCTCACTGGTGCTTATTAATGCACAAACAGCGAATCCACATCAATCATTCGCAGTTTACTTCCATCGAACATAATGAACAGATTTGTAGTTGTATTTAATCATAATTAGTCAATCAATCATGAAGCGAATATTTTGAACGTGCTTAAGGTCTGCTGCGAATTAAAACTGTGGAATATCCCGTCAAAAAATGAGCAGAGGTACGAGGTAGAATTCCTCTTTTGATTCGGAGTAAAAGGCAATTAGGTCCGATGTAAAATTATTGGACAAAGGTAATCACCGATTCGTTGTCAACTGACGGCTGGCATGACCAAACACAACGATTGATTGTTCGTGCATACTGGTTACTACTGGCGATGCAAATACGAAAGAAGACGTATTAGGTTAAAAGTTAACAGAAGGAGAGGATAGAACTTACAAAAACAAGCCTCACAGTCTATAGTTAAATGTCACGCAAATACATAACTGAGCTAATAATTGTGTAGAACAACATCCCTAAAGCAGTTTTAAGACAAATCAAGTCACTTCAAGAAGTTGCCATATTCAACAGGCAAATTGAAGTTCAAATTAACGAAACCTTTAAGTAGTTGGCAGTGGAATGAAAAGTGATTCATACTGATTGAATCAATGTAGAAACCATATGTATCTACATTATATACTTTCAACTAAAACCAAGGAGAAGGTTCGTATTGTTACGGACCCAGTCGGTCAACAACTTCTGGGAACATGGGTAGACAATTCCAACTATATTTAACTGCTCAAGTGATCACAGTAGAATGGTATGCAACAACCTGTGAATAGTTTATGCCAAAAATCTGTATACAAACTTGTGGTAAGTAATGAGGGGAAGGCTGGTCATTTGTTCCGGAAGCTTCTTTGTTATTTATTATTATGCTATCACATGGGATTAATGGAGGGTGGCTTGAAGACATACAAATGCCTGACCACAAATTGTACATACTTGTCCCCGAGTCCAACATCGTTTGACAGAGAACGAAAGAACAGAACAGGTGAAAAGTCAAACAACTGGAGTGAACGTAATTAATCTAGAGGTAATCTAACGGTGTAGAAAATACATTCAAACCAGCAACATAATATGGTTTAGCGAACAACCTGTTTTCGATTATTCATCACCTGGCCAATTACGTAATATTTTCTATCGTCAGGTTTGTCAAAACAATGAGACCAAAGGTAATTTCAAACGTTTAATTGTAGAAACCGTTGACAATCTTTGTGATAGTATTTGATCAGAGGGTTTACGTGTTAATTTGCCAGAAGACATATTCAAGAGGCTGAATTTGAATTGCACACAGAATTTCTAGTTTATTACAGATGGAATACAAATCGTCGAGAAAGTAGCGTCACAGTAACGTATTTGCCAGGCCCAGTCGTTGCAGATAATTTTGTGGCTGTGTTAAGAAGAACTAGGCTTTGTGGAGACATTGGACATAGTGTTTTTCACAAAAGGCGTGTAGATTGTACCACAATGTAAATGTGCTGTGGCGAACACAGCACTGATTAGTCTCGGTTTCACACATGCAGTCAGGTAGGAAAGATGATTATCTTTCTTAGGTTTGGCATTGAATCGTCGTACAGACGGATCGGTTCAGAGATTTTCACAGAAGAGGAGAATTGAGGACGGCCAGTATACGCACGTTTCAATTAGGTTCATTTTAGGCAAAAATGAAATTTCTTTCTCAGCTTGACGATATGTACGACTGAGGAAATAGCAGTTTTACGACGGACATTAGCAATGAATCTCTAACCAGCAACTTGTATTGTTGCAGTACCGAATGCAAAACTCTCACCGAGGGAAAAGAAGTTGATTCCCGTAGCGTTTGTCTACAGATTTTAGGCTTTGCTAGAAATGTCGATCTGAAACTAGACAACTGCGAATCCATAGCCAACCCGGTCGTTTACACCCAACTCAGTGATGCACTGTTGAAATATGCGACTTCTTTTTGTGTTTACTATTCTTAGTGCCCTTGTGAAGCAGGTAGCTTCAGCCACACAGCCAAGCGCTTTATGCAGCAGATACCTAATCATGTGGCTGTTTTAAGGTGAGGTCTCATCAAATAATTGGCCTCTCACTGTCAATTCATTGAAGACTAATCTCGTATTCTACCCACCGAAGAACCGATCGGAATTTCGGTAAGTAATCCACAATATTTTAGGCCTCAATGACATTTTTTCAGGCCTACTGTTACCTCCTGGACAAACTTCGGGGGTCAATATGGTCCTCTAATTGTCCTCCAAATCCGAATCATTTGAGTTATTGTTTGGCAAAACCGCCCTTGATTTTGTTGACATTGCAACCACTATCATATAAAGTGAGCGAATAAATTAGTGAGTAACTGGAAGCAGACTATTTGTTAAACCAGTTTTTCCTCCTAATAAACTCATGCAAGCTGTCTCGGCAAAATCAAAACTATGATTTTTGACCTGTACAAAAACAGCATGTTTATTGAGGATCTCAGTATTTTGTCGCATAAAGTAATTTCCTATTGGTCGGATGATAGCTCTTGATAAGTGGCTTAATACCAAATAGTTATGTTGCGCGTGTTGCTTCATAAATTATTGATAACCATGTTCTAGAACACAGATGAAAGCAAAACTACCCGCTATACAAACTTATCGGGCCATCATAATCCAAAATTCTTAAGTAGTACTCATCATATGTATGTTTTGATGTTGACCCAAGTTCACATCAGTATATACTCATTTCCTGCTTGTGCTAGCAACCTAGGCGCCAGTCGAACGTCAGCTAATGATGAAAACAGTGGGACCGACTAACTGAATGCTTGCTGCTGACACGTGGTTGAAGTAAGTAAGCGGCCGTCAATGGATTCAGCAGTAGTGACGTTCGCTGGCCAACGATTGGGTGGGATTTCACAGAGAACGGTCTATGGTGGATTTAGTTAACTCTATGACATGCAGCTTTCTTGCTGTACGTTTGCTTGTCAGGCTGCATGCTGAGCAATGATTCCTGATTATTTTCAGCAAAGACCAGATTACAATTGCGCATCATAATGTACGTCTTCACAGTCTAATTGTGGATAGGCCAACACTTCTACACAATGAACCTCGAGAAATGGGTAAACAGAATATTCCGAATGACTACACTAAATTTTCTCTTGAAGAAAGTAGCAAGAAGTTTTGTTGGTTGTTCAACCATTGTGTCATTACCACTGAATGTGAATGAAAGAAATACATACTCCTTTTGTTACAAATATTTACCGACTTTCTGCGAAGTTCAACATTTTCCAGTTAGTATAGGACAACTGAGAATTTAGTACGCTGGACACATCCATCCATTTACTAGACAACTAAATCACTGTTAAAGTAGGTTCCACACGTAACTGCCATCAAGGTGATAATTTAAAGCCTGAATAACTGATTGTACTGTTGCTTTGGAAATTAAATTTGATATAAGGCCCCAACGATTTTAATTACCTATGATTCAACACGAACTAACTGATGCAATGTATTCTGTCAAGCTCAGAACAAGTGAGTAGGTGATCAGCAAGCGCATGTCCTTGTCTTGCCAGTGGCCAAAGTATTTTAGATAATAGTTAAAGTCTTCGGTTACTGAACAACTTGTTAATGTTGGCTATAACTTTGCATTTTATTAATTCTCCCCTTTTTTGTACGCCCTCAGCTTAGAAACTAACACTGGAATGGTGAATTCCACCTTCAGATTGTAGGGCAGTGATCACAATGTCTAACCACGTAATGTCACTATTGTATAGAACGGCAAGAAGACAAGCGCTGTGGAGTGTTAATGGTTTCAGTTATTCTGTCAAAAGCAGATACAAAGCATGATGACTAAAAATGTTGTATATGGTGTTTGAATATCGTCCCCAAGAAAGTTTAACCAAACAATATTGATCACCTAACCATCACTTAATGTGATGGTTTGGATTGAACTGTTCTACAACTTACTTAACAATACAGCGACCTAACTGATTGGGTTGCTGTGTTTGATTTGTCCTGTGGACAGGATGGAGTTGAGTTTGAAGTTAGACTGATGTGTTGTAAGTTGGGTAGTTAACTTAAACTGTTTGCTAACACAGTTATTCGCCATCTTTATGAGACTCACTGTCATCGTGTGTGAGATATAATTATCAGATCATCAGACTCTATGATAGTGATGCCAACATTTGGCACAGTTTGACGTGCGGAATAGATGCAAGTTGTAAACGCTGCACGTGGATAAATTAAATTTCACAGAGTTTTTTTGGGTAAACTCCATCTTCTTTTCAACCATACATCTAACGAATCTCGCGATTTCCTTTATGAAAGCTGGAACAAATTTGTCTAAGTTTCCTCTAACCTAGAATATGTTTACCAAGAATCACTCCTCTTCTCGTCATCGGTACAGATACTTCACGCTCATTGCGTAAAATCCCACAAAAATGATTAATTCATAGAGGTTTTGAGCTTAATAACTGAAAGAAATCCATGACAGATTGCATAAGTTACAACAGTCCTGTGGTTTGTATGTAAAAGATACGTCGAGAGCGTTCAAAAGACAGTCGCTTCCGATCAAGCATCCCAAATCTGCAATGCCATTTTGTAATCAAACTGTATTTTTAACTTGAGAAAAAACCTTGATTGCACGATAAATTGGAACTACTAAGTTAGTCGGGGAAAACGTAGGAGATAAAATTGCGCCGAGACTTTTCGTCATATAGCAGAAAACTGTCTTGAACATCTGGAAATTAGATAGCAGTAAATCTTCCGTAATAAGGCGGCAAATCATGGTGCCAAGCAGTTCATTTCACGATCAATATACGACGTTCCCTTGAGCACGCAATATTCATGTTGATTTATTCGCAACCACAAAACACACTTCGAATTTCAGATTGTTCACCACATATATCCTAATTTTCCTTCCCCAGGGGTAAGAAAATATCCGTGTCAATTTTGGTACATATATGGTCAAAACGCAAATTGGTTTCAATTAAAACTTTGTTTAGTGATTTCACGGAAACCTGCGACAACGAGTCGGGTGTACCAAGCATTGTTTCAATCAATCAGAATGACCTTCGGTGTGGGTGTTACAGTAGAAATCCTATTGATAGAGGAGCACAGATCACGTAGGGTTTATTGTGGTTTGATCATTGCGAATTGCATCCAAAGTAATGAGCCCAATGCGGTGGCTATAACATAAGAATACGAATCTTGTCACAGAGAAGCGCTGCTAACCGGTTCGTGCTACAAGGCGAATAAACCTTCACTATTTATTTATGGCAAATGCATTTTATAATAGTCAACTTAGCACCATTTCACATGAGACCGTTATGAATAAACTGAGCTTAAACCAATCAAAATTGGCGTCTCGTTCAGCAGGTGCACTGTTTTATTTTCAAAGAAAAACATGAGCATCTGTACAACCTAGCAATTTGCGGTTCCAATTGGCCGCTTGTTTTTCTAACTAAAACGTACTTCTAACAAGAAATTTTGTGTAGCTGTTAAGAAGTAAGGTGGATGTCGTTCAGAAATTATTCTCACCTGCTACTAATTTTACACTGGACTATGGAAAGTTGATGTTTTTTTACTATGTCATCCCAAAACTATGGCATAGCCTGGACATTATTCACAGGTGACCTCGCTCAATCGTAAGTAGTGAAATCAATGATAGGGTGGTCGACACTTATGGAGAAACTTACCGACACCTCTGAAATGCAACCTCAGTTTGAATAAATTTACGCGCCACTGAGAAGCTCTGTCTACCGCGAGTCAGGTACACTTTTTCTAAGAATATCACGCATAGTAGAAATACTGGGGTCAGACTTGGTTGATTTCCGATTAACAACAAAAACAAAGGGTAAAAGTTTTAACAATGTGTTTACTAGAGTAGTTGATGGCATCTACTGAAAACAGTTGATCTTGAGCAGTTTTTCAAATGTAAATACTGACAAAGGTTTGAGCCACAACTTTGTGTTTTGGTCCTTGAGACCGGAATATAAAACCACTCCACTTAACGATTGTTCATATTGTGCTGCCATTCTGACAGTAATTATCAGTTGTCGTCCAAACTTATCCCGTTTAACTAGTCTTTAAGTAAATGATTTGGCTACGCAGTGTAAAGTTATTCTCAACGCATCAATACGACCAGATTTATGATAATATTTTAAGTAAGTTGATACCATACATCATCACTGTTTTGTTTTAACATTTCAGTACAACTATCGAGCTTAAGTCTGAGGACAGTCAAATTCTCACATCCGCAAAACGTCTAAAATAAAGCTATCGATTCGGCAGTTAAGGTCCACTGTTTGAGAGTTACATATGCATAAATAAACCTCAATGAATTACTACGAAATCGACATCGAAACCTTAATCCCTCCAGTCCGCAGTATTTATAATCTCAAGGAGTAAACAACCTATCTTGACACGTGATACTACTTGTCCAGACGCAAAAATACTGCCTTATACCAGTGTGAAGTGGTGGGAAATACGTTCATCACCGTCTAAACGTAACTCAAACTTCGGAATGCCATCTACTCAGGTGAGATTATTCAGTCCGTAGGCTTAAAATCACGTATATGGAACGACGAAAACACCTGTCGTTAGTTTGTCAAGTGAAGATGCCTATACGCTAATGAGAACTAATGACAACCATAATCAAACTATATATTTATCCCTAAAAAGAAAACATATTTTTACCAATGAGTCTGACACAACTTTAGGAACATTGTAAACGATTTTTTAACAGTTATTACTCCAACAAAATCGTTTTGGTTACTTTCGTATGCCTTAACTATGAAGAATTATTCGGAGACTGCTACATAGGTCTGCGAATTTAGGCTTTGGGCGGAGACTTGAAAAACTTCAAATTGTTACACACTATAGCTTCCATAAAACTGCTTCTCTTCTGTCTAGCTTAAACTGAGCGATGCTAACTGGTCTTTTAAAGTAGCGTGTAGAAGCAGTCCTAAGTCTCTCCAATCTTTTGACAGCCCATTTTACTATCAAGTACATCTGTCAGAATGCTATGTTCTTTTCTATCTTAAACCAAGTTCACTGAAAAAGCAAAACAACATACGCCCAATATCAAGCGTTGCCATTTGGCAATGACTCAATGTCGGCATCACAGGTGAAGCAGGGGTGGTAGATAAACGGTTACACACAACTTTTGTTTATGAATACATTTTAGACTGTCTGCTAAGTATTGTGAAATCAGCAAAGCAACCTGCATTTTCTTACAATTTTACAGCTGTGTTATTTCTATTTTTATGCTTTAGTCTCCTTCAATAAGAACTGTGCGAGAAAACTGTAACACTTCCTTTCTGGTGACGCTTGTTTGCTGCTCTTCCCAAACAATTTTTCTTGGTTCTGTACTGAGAAAGAATATTGATCACGTATCGTTTTTACGAAGTGTATTTGTCAAATTCCGTCAGGTCATTTGATAAAAATGATATTAGAAATCAATTCCTAGCCAAATTTTTTCAGGTAAAACTAAAGCATAGATCTGTAACAAGGCATGACCTCAGGATTTATTCAAATATGACAGAGAGTATTACCACTGTCAAATTCCAAATAAAATTTACGTTCGTGCCAAACGTCTGGAAAGAGGCCAATCGCCTTTTTTTCGGGAAGCAAATGTAGTATCCAGAATGCTTGGTTAGTGATAATTTTGGACTAGCTGTACTGTTTCAACGCACACAAACGAGATATTTTTCATTTTAAGAACAAGTTATTTATGTTCCTTCAGTAGTCCTTCTTAACTTGGTTCGCAACAAGTTACTTGGTGAAAATGAACTCTGAAAGTGCAATCATTTAACTGAAAAATCTTTTGCTTATTAGGATTAACGGGTAAATTAGGGCTGTGATAGTTACAAGTTTGAATTTACATAACTATCAAGAATTCCACCTTTAATGTCAAATTAGAACTTACAAGTTTCATGTCATCGACCGATTTTCGAGAATTGCACCCAGTGTGTTAGAAAGAGATTTATGGAATGTTATTTTCTACGATCAGTGAAAATGTTCCAAGTACCACCTGACCACTACTAACGACTTTATCGATTATTGGAAATATGTCGATGCCCTTGTTTAATCAACTATTCGGGTGATGCGTTGTCCATATTAGTTACTAATGCACATAAATTGGATGGCATTCTGAATTTTCTCGTTTTATTTATCCAGTGCATTCTTAGTCTGGTTTATCACAGTAATTGAACCGGTTCTACAGCAAAATTCTGGTTATGTTTACGTTGCTCTTGTAGATATCGGTCGCAAAATAAAATCATTAACTGACCTAAACCAACCATATTTGCTGGTGCTAATTCGTACTATCCAGGGGAAAATATGGCCGAGGTGTGCATTCGCTATCTACTGGGTCATTCGAATGAGTGGAACTCCTGCTAACTGATATGTAGATAAAACCAGAGCGCTTGAATTACTCTGGTGAGCTGGCTAGAACAATAGTGGAAAGAATGCACAGGTTTTAACCCAAATTTCTCTGGGAAATCTTGTCTGAGGTGGGAACAGCTAAGAATTCGAAAATATAAAGAGGAGGCAACCAACATTAAACCCAATTTTCAAATGCCTAGACTGAATTCACAAAATAATTCGGTAATTTATAGGTATACGGGTCGGTCTATCATCAGGAAGAATCACCCAACAAGCTATCGTATATTCTTCGTCCTGCTGGCTTTCCTTTTCCGTGAAAGTATCTCACCAGCTTACAGACAATTTTTTTAACAGAAACCCCATTTCTATGTACAAATCTATGTTTAAGTATACATGTAGTCATATTTTCTAATCAGTTTGGTTTTTGGCTTCAAGGGACTTTTTGAACCATTCTGCATATTGACTCATTGTTTACGGCATGCAGCTGATGAAATGTCATAATTAATGTTCAAAAAATACTGTTTCAAAATCTTTCCCTGATTTCGATCTCCAATTTTGCTCAGCTACTATGTTTGAATAATGGGCTTACATGCAGAAGCTGTCTGACTGGCGTTCGCCAATCAGTTTTGCTGAAAATTGAAAGATTTTCTAAATGGAGCATATGGCTATTCGCTTTTGTGATACTACTATTTGCTACAAAACAGATCTACCCAATGCAACAGGAGCCAGACTGAAAAACCACGTAAACGTCTTAAACGTCTTGATCAGTTGTAACAGATAGTGATTAGTTTCGGAATACGGTCGTCCAGTATAATTTCACCATTAGCGTTCATTTGCTTAAAATATTAAATCTCGGACCTGAAGGACGCATTTCCGAATTTCATTAAGCGCACTTTTACCTATTTGACTGTAAGTATAAAACAATCATTGTTTCTTGTAGAGACCACACAGTAACTTCACCAGCGCATATGCTGCGAGTATATTTAAGGATTTCTGGTTTCACGAGCGTCATCTGAACACAAGTCAATTTTGTTCGCATATTTTTCGCTCTGGTGATCTTGCCAACCAAACGCATCTGTGAAGAAATACTAAAGCTGAGATTTGTTGTTTGTGTTCATAAGTGTAACACATCATTATTACGGCTCATCGGTGAGAGCCGGCCCCAATGTATTTTAGAACTCAACGTTGAGCATTGTCCCATTGGGATTGTGGTTAGTCTTGAATCTTGTAAAGCGATTCCACCATATCACTGACACGATGAATGAAGCACCTGACCCACAAGCTTGTAAACCGCGACCAAAATCTAAGGAGGTATCGATGACCTCATGAATAACTGTTGACTATTTCTGCCCAGCTTTCTTCATTTGTCGAGTATTGTCAGAAGGTTTCATAAAATTTACACTCAACAACTATATTTAGCATATAACGACGTTTTTATAGATTTTGCTTCCGGTCTGCCACCTACCGCTTCTGGTACTAATCATTGCAGACGTACAAGAATTTTTACTTTCAAAAACTATATCTAATTTACTGTAATTTCATGATGGTATTACTATCATAGCTGAGAGTCACTGTGCATCCAAACTGACAGAGCGAATTAACTATTAAGAGGAAATCGGAAATGTTTGTGCAAATAACCTCCATTATTATTACCAGCCAGAATACATTGACAAAATTAGTCAAAAGCTCAAATTTGGTTGAGTAAATATTTTTCAAATACTTTCTGTTTAAAATTCTTACAGAGATCCATTCAAGGGTCAATTCACAAAGTTACACGTCAGCCCAATTCTCTGACCTACTGTGAACCAAACGCTAAATGATTCGAATTATAGATTCTTCTAATGTGCAAAATCATTTGTACTATTCATACTAAACCGCAGTAATATATACGTCTAATTCTGAACCTATATCAACTGTATAAGTATGACACGAACATAAACGAGAGTACAGAGAGAAATGGAAGTGATTGATAATATATGATAAACCAGCTGAATACACAAGTAAAAATATTGTTAGTCGATTACATTATTAAAATTTCTTCACATAAGTATAGAACAGGGTGAACGTAATCCTGTTCTATGAAGGCTATACAAAGAAGATGACGTTGACAGTGTCCATTGTAGCTTCCAGTAGATGCCCGTACAGTTCGAAGTTTTTAATAGTCGGTTTCTGATTAAAAGAAGCACCACGTCCAGGTGGATTGTAATGATCCTAATAACAGCCAAGTTTTAAACATAAATGTCTTCAAATGAACTAAGGAAAATTATCTCAATCGGAATGAATAGTTCTAAAGTGTTGAAGGTGTCATGTGTCTCAAACATTAAACACAGTGTTTGATCAAAGAACGACTTTCTCTTAAGTACGTTCATTTAAAGTGCATATCGCGCTACTTAGGTAACCAGTGCCATAGGAACAAGTTGATTGGGGTGAAGAGTAAGTGGAACTTAAATGCCTTCTTAGCTTGAAGTGGGTTTGAGTGATACGATTATTGACAGAAACTTCCACCTCTAACTGCTTACTGATGAATGTCAAAAATTGTTTTCAAGTTACGTGTGAGTGCATAAAAATTTATCCATTCGCTAATTCAGTCGTTGTGACTTAGACCACGGTAATAAAGTACAATTGGTCGGTAATTTTGCAAATACACATCTATACCTGTAGTCACAGCATGTCATTGTTCAGTTTTAGTTCACCTATCGAACAGTAGAGTAAAGTAGATTGAAAGTCCTTCTGCCAAAAATCTGTGGATCAGTTATGTCGCTTATGCACTGGCCTTTCAAAATCTCCATTTTTGTGCACGTTCTGCATAACTTTGCATGTAGTATCTTTTGGTCAGACTGAATTTTTAATAAATACTGCTCTTTGTGTGTTTTTCTATCGTCAGATGGTGTTTTCTCACTGATATGTAGCCTTGTCGTATTGTCCTGTATTCAGTTTATTCAACAGTTACACTTTCTAGTTCCAGGGCCCAAAAGCTTCAGCGTAAAAGTTATCTCAGACATACAGGAAGCAATTTTTTTCTACCCATCTTTCTGAAATTTGGGATAAATGGCATTTCTTTTTAAACACAACAATGATGTAGACAACAGCAGTACACGAACAATCATGTGTAAGTTACCCATTGCGCTACATTGGTGTTATCTCAGACAATAATGAACACGTAATAATAGCTATCATTTCAGATTCTCATGTTGAAATAAATGGCGTATGAAATGTTAGATAGATAAATTGGCGAACAGGACAGATTAGTTTTTCTTGTGACAACAACGGTGAGAAAAGGCTCGCTGAACGGTGAGAAACGTTTGGATAATTCATGATTGTTAATTTATTTTAAGAAGTTTTTCCGTGAGTGAGATGATGTTTTGCAACCCAGGAGTGGTACCTCGACAAGCAAGACAGCTTAGGCATCTTGTTCTAGGAAACGAACAAGCTCAACTGTAATTTTTATGTAGACAATAACCGTTTGTTGATTAATCTTTCACGCAAGCGTCTGGAAAATTAATTGTAAATTACTTGAGCTTTCCGCAGACAATGAGATTAGTTTGAGCATTCTTAGTCAAGTTGATTATTGTCGCCATACTATCTTTCACATAAAACAAGCTGCCGTTATTGTTGAACGTATTTAGAAATTTACACGAAATTTATCTCAACAAGATAGACGATTAAGGTATAGCATTTCTTGAACAGTGGTTACCACAAGTGTATCGTGGTGAACAAGACTGATTCAGTCGTGCTGTTCCCTAGTTACTGTACCGTATTCGCGGAACACCCAATAAGCATGAAAGTGTTAACGGCTTAGGTTTCGTACAGTATTTGAGCGTAATTCTGGGTTGCACCTCGAATGACATAATTTATTTGACTACAGGGGTGTGCTCAAAACAGCAGGTTTTCATCAAAAGAAGTTACGAACTATAACTGATAAAGGTTGCTTTCTTCCAAACAGTTCCGAAAAATGGGCAATTAAGTTAATGAACTCGCATTCTCTGCAAATCTATTTTGGCTACTCATTTCGAATTAACGAGTGCTTAGACGGAGATCTGGTGGAAGATACAGAAATACATCCAAAAGTGTCTGAATACAATGGGTTTTCTATGTAGTCTTCGTTGAAAATTGTTTGCACATTTCAAAACACTGAGAAACGACAAAGTCAATTACGTGAGAGTAAAGTAGTTTTAAAAGGGAGAGATATTTCGGATATCTGAAAAATATTAACTCCTGGGAAACAACCGGTGAACAATATGTCCTATAGACGAAAAACCTCGATAAACTAACTGGACGAAATGACGTGAATTAGAAAGAAATTTGAAAACCAGTTCACGAGATAAGATTTCGCTGGCTTTGGTGGATCAGTCAGCAATATCAGGTGAACATGTCATGCTGCCCCTCGAAGTCATTCTCACACACCAAACAGCAAGAAGGCGAGTTAAATTACGTTAGTTACAGGAAGATGGACAGGCACTGAAAGTTGCTCACAGTGATTTTTTCATGAAGGAAAATAAAATGTCAGAAAATTTGAATGTGTTAAGACAGAAAGTGCGGAAGTACGGCTATGTTAATAACTCTGATAAATCGTACAAGAAGATGAGCAAACAATGCTTCATACTTAATATCCGACATCTACATAACTGTTTATAAAGCGTGACCGGAAATTGGCATGATCCAAGTAGAAATAACGAGGAACAGGGAGATTGCACATTTGGGAGTTACGGAACCGAAAGTGAATGGCAGTAAGAACTGACCACTCTATTCGGCAAATTGTTCTTTGATTCTTGTTGTCATCATGCAGAAGAGCGGCAGCTGATATTTATTTACGAGATCTGCTACGGACTTAAGATAACGTTTGTCTTTCAGTCCTCTTAATAAGATTGCTCTATTCAAAAAACTGAATGGAAACAATTCTTTTGAGTGATTTTTTATAAAAAATAACATGGTAAGTGTTCTTTTGTTCGCAAGTTACCATCCCTCTCTGAGGGTCATTCACACAAATCGACATCGCTACCTCCGTTGACAATGACCAGAGTTGAGTTGAATAGTTAACTGATTGGGGTTTTAACTTTTCAGTTTCCAACGTCACATGCTGTTGTGTTGTTTGCAATCAAATGCTTATTTTGCTTGGCATCAGTTAATGCGAATACTTAGATTTGAGTCATTGTAATTGGGTTTCAGTTGCTCAGGCAGTTCGATTATGTGGCATTACTGATATGGTCTACTATAGTGTACTACTACAATTTATTACTCATTGCTTGATTTGTATAAAATCCGGAATTCGGGTGCACCCTTCAGTTTCTAAGGTGTTCACACTGATAGTTCCTCGCTAGGGTCCCTGCAACCCTTCTCAACTACAATGGCGAGTGAAATCTGGGATCGTATACCTGATTGTCAGAAACAAATCTGGAGTACCCCTCAGCGAACTGGATTAGTTTGGCCACCAAATTAGTGACTGAAAACTTAAACAAAAATACCCCGTGTGACTTTTACAGCTTGAAATTGATACTCCAGCTTTGTGGGAAAATGCTGCAATTTATGAGAATGCAGGAAAACGTAAGAACAAGAACCAAAGATTTACAACCGAGGGAAAAGTACAAAATTGTTTCGTGCTTGTCGCTAATGCGAACAGAAAGAGTCAACCAAATAACGGATTTTTACTAAACCAGACAACGTCTGTGTAATACGTTGGCTTAAGTGAGCGTCCTCTCAACAGGAGGTAAAGAAAATTCAACAATGAACTTGCAGAGTCCTCTACCCACTTTTTGGACTGTGGAGAGCAAATGAGAAGTCACTGGATAGTCTTGGGATTTGTTTAATTATAATAAACAGCAGCAAACCCAAGTAGCTTCCTGTTTCAAAACGTTCATCTGTTGTTTGGTTGTTAATTCGCACTGAAACTGTCGACAATCCCTCAAGAACGTGCAAAAAAAATCTGGAAAACGTGTGAGCAAACCTAGTCGCTGACAATGAATAGACAGTAATTTCAACAATTTAGATGTTTTTCCTTGAGTATTCATTTATGTGGCGTGTATGGACTAACATAAAGTGCACAACCGCAGTACTTGTGAAACGGACAAATAGAAAACAAAGGAAAGCACAACGAATTAGTGCAATCTAACTGAAAACAAGCGAAACGTCATGAACAGCCTGGATTGTTAGTTGTTGTTTAGCCATTTCCAAATGAACTTTGAAAGCGTTACGTAATAAGTAATCAATTTCGCATTGGAGAGGTGAAACAACAAGATTTGAAAATACATTCGGCATTTTATTAGAAGGCCCTGTAAAAGACTGTTTCCGCCCTACACTTTTTTCAAAGTGGTACTTGAAAGTATATGTGATATATTATCATCGCAGCGAGCAGGAATTTTTCTGTTCACGAATGTTACGAACCTTTATAAAGCTAACCCCTAGAATTGTCGCTAGTCCGGTCGGTTGCAATGAATTTAAGTGAGTTAAGACTCAATCAAACGAAATGGGCATTTGGGCGTCTTAGATTAAGATATAGTTTTGTGGGTCATGAAATATATTTTCTGCCATTTGTATTTCACTGTTCAAATGTAAAAATACAGAAACGTCTACTATACGGTTAAGGCATTGGTCTACCTTTCTGATGATCAGAATGAAAAACTGATGGATTTTGCTATTCACCATCGTGTATTTACAAAAAGGAAATTCAAATCAAAAGCAAACTAATATCAGAGGTTTCACCAGCATGTTTCCATAGAAGTGGAGGCTGACAATAAATGTTTCATTTCTTCCCCATTTGTTTCGGCTGGTTTTCTTTCCAGTTCAACTGAAATACAATAAAGAATCATTATTGATTATATTAAACTGAGGTTATTCCGATTAAATAAGCATACGCTAGTTCAAGATTTAGCCGTAGGGATGAAACACTTTTGAAATTAAACATTCTTTGTTGAACAAACAGCTAAGGTGTGATTAAACTTAGTCCTGACTCTGAATTTCTCTTCAGCATTCCACACCTGTTTTTCATCTAGAATGAAGTGAACAAGTGAAGTGTTACGTGGCATAGATAAGTTGAAAGCTACCGATTTCAAAATAGAACTTTTCAGTTTTTCTTGGGTTAGGTCAGTTTGAGAGCACTTGGTCAGGTTCCACTCACCTGATTGAAAGTATGCACTTTGTGAACAGTGATCAAGGCTTTATGTGGTTTGTCACGCGCCTAGTAACAAATCAACGGCTGATAGAATAAAATCACTACGTGTGGCCACGATTATCAGAAACAAACTGACTTTTGAAAACTATTGTATTCGAAAGCAGCCTGTTTCGAAGTTATATCCATCATGGTTTTAACTTGACCGCAATGATAGACAGTCTGTGAAGTTAATCCGATAAGAGGGCGTGGAGGGAAGAGAAAATTAAGCAATCGCCGATCGATTGGTCAGTGACTTCGGTTCTCTTTGATAACAGCAATATTTTGAACTGAGTCGGTTTCTCTTTCTTTTAGTGGGATCGATCTGATATTGAACCTTCAAAAGCCTATGTTCGTCGATATGTTTTTATTCCCATGCTGTGTATAGTTGGAGCGTTCAGAGTTAGCAATTCGGAACTCAACCTATTTATTCAAAGTGTGGTGGTCAATTTGACCAAATTACAGAGGATCATGTGGGAATGTGACAATTGCGATCAACTGTGTAAGATGTTCAACTTGAAATTATCCAAATCCCCGACTACTCATCATTGACCAGGAGAGTGATGACATTAAAAAACTACAACGACAACAAATAGGCATAAAAGCACGTACAAATAAGGCAGAATGCTTACTAATGAACACAGAACCACTCACAGACAAGTTGAATTTCGTTGGGTTGATAAGTTCACCACGCCAAAAAAACGAACAGCGTTAGATGACAAACCTGAACGATATGGGATAGACATTCCCTTGTGCGACACAAGAAGCAAACTTTGGGTGTCGAAAGGTTGGCCAAAGCACGGAGCTCTAATATTTCACGGTGCAGCTGATTTATTAGCCAACAATGCACTGGAAAACAAGAGGAACACAGTCCGTAGAAATTCTCGTTTTTAGTTGCGCTATCCAACACAGTCAAAACCAATGAGTGTGATCTCAGACAAATGTACAGGTGATGTTAATAAGAGGGTGCGTACAAACATGTACGCAAACAAATTGCGAAAGATAACGGTTGCTTTAAAACACTGAGAAATTTCTTTGCCAACTTGTATTAGAGAAAAGGTTCCGAAACGGAAGTCAAATTTTCCAAGTGTATATAAAAAACTAACTTGCTTCGAGTTACTAGAAGGTTCGGTTCACAGACAAGCTCTCATGTTTGCTACTGCGGATCACAACTTCGTTGCACAGAATTAAGTTTCCCAGTAAATTTAGTACAAACAGTGTACTTTTTCATTTCTTATCCAGTTTAAAGATAAGAACCTGTTTCTTTCTTTCTGACAGTGAATAGTAGGAGTTAAGGAATTTGATCAATAAATCCGTTTAAAACATTTTTCTTTTACCGTTTGTTTTCTATTCTCATCCAATCGTCACAATTGCTACAACGAGCGCCTTATAGTGCTTTTTGATGTTGATTTTCCAATTTAGTACTCACAAGTGACTGGTTTGTTCCATAGTTGGACTTTTTCGGTGGGGAGAGCCCGAACTATGTTAGAACAAGCTATTCGTTACACTACAGGTCGAAGCTAATATTCAAGACCTCACGTTCTGTTGGTTACTCTCAGAAGGAAACACAACTGCGTTTAAGTTAGACACATTCGTAATGATGTATTGTTTTTTTCACTTGGCTCCAAAGACGAAATTACGTCCAATTGGATGGTTTGTGTCTAATGAACGACTTTTTCTTCTGGTTTGCTGAGTGTTACTAATTATCACGTTCGCTTGTTCAGTGGTCATTAATCTCTGAAGAAAAGATGTCTAGGTTGGCAAAAACAAAGTCATTTGTGAGTTGTTTCTCCCGTTTATTGCTCAGTCAGTAGTCCCAGGAGAACTTAGGCTAGACTAAGTTTCTTTACGGCCTCTGAAAATAAACACATCAACTGAAGTGTTTTATGGGCTTTGTAAAGTCTGGAACAAATCAGGAACTAATTTTCAAACAGTTTGTTTTAATCCGTTTACATTAACATATTTTCACTGTCCGCCATCTCCTCCCTGAGCGGCGCAAGCTTGTCATGAAGAGAGCTTCTGCCCATTAAATCAATGACACCCACTCATGTTAAAATTAGTAATCTCACAATCAATTTTTCCAGGCTGCTACCAACTGACAAATGCACTTGTCAGATCTGGACTGATGACCCGCTGTCATATTCTGTAGAGTACTTTAGACAAGACACCGTCTAACCGGAATTCAGTTCGTGACAAAATTGTAGAATTCACATTCTAAACCTGACTGAAGAGTGGGTGCAGATGTGACAGAACAGAAGTGATGTCAAGTTCTGAGAAAGTGGCCTGTGATGCTGAGTAAATTGACATTTACTGGCCAAGCTGATGACCTTCATTCTGAAATCAGTCACTCCACCCGGTTCATTTAGCGAATAAAATAGTTATAACATACACATGCACATTATTTTATGTTCTGCATTTCAAGAAAGTTCGGGAAACCAAGTTATCTTTGAGAGCTTAACATAAATACTATGAGTAGTTTTACACAATGGACTTGAGAATCACAAACCTGATTTTGAACTGAAAGTAATCTGTTGTTCAACTAAAAGTAGTTATGTTGGAATTTTAGTCTGTGAATGTTTGTGATGCGTTGGTTAAACCTGTACAAGTTCGCGGACTTCCGTCATTTTCCACAGAAAAATAAGCCTCATGGCTACAATATATCAACTACATCCGACCTGTACAAACTGATTCAGCTGTTCTCTATTCCAAGAAATAATTCTCTGTGGTGGATTTTTACTTCCATCGCCAATCCTAACAGACATCCTGTAACATATCATGATCAGCAAGTCTCGGAACTTATATATATATATATACTACATTTTCCTGTCTGAACTTGCGACATAAGAAAGTTCAATCTCTGAAAAGCAAAACTAACTTTAGCCGCAAACTCTAAAGTGCTGTGAGAGGATGATAGTTTCTTACCTCACCAAACATTTGAGAATTTGGAACGATGTATGAACAAACATACTGTCAATGTAGAATCTAAAACAGAATAGTTCTACACGAATACAATTTTTCTGCTATAATTGCTGATGACAACCCCATCGAAATTTTTACGAACAGACAGCAGGTGATTTTAGTTAATTGCAGCACACCATTTTGTCTATTTCTGCCGTTGAATTTAAAGGTAATTCGACTTTCTGGAAGTTTTCGTAGATTTTACTGCCAAGTGAAGACGCTGGTGCTACTCGTTATATTGTGTACGGCCCCAATCATTATCCATACAGACCTTTCGCATCACTGGGAATATCTCCGTGGAAGATTCCTCCAACCTGCATAAGGAATCTACGCAAGTCCAATATTATTTAAGATACCTCAGCATTCATCCTGCAAAATTGCGCCAAGCCCACAAAACACGCTGATTCCTGCATGTGTAGCTCAATGGTTTACAGATGTGGTGTTGAAGGGCGTTTTTTAATCTAAGGATCCAATCCTTGGACAAGCTGGATTTTTTGTTAGCACCTGAATCTGCTCGTTGTAGAGCTACTTGAGATGTTTGGTTCTGTAACGTCAGGGCCCCTACATAAGGAAATCCCCAGCAATATAGATAACCTTCGATAATCTTCGGTTTATAGTATGACGCTAAATTTCTTCGAAACAACGTTGAAATCAGTTTATGAAAACTCAGTGATGGTTAATTCGTGAAGATCCATTTCCGATTCGGAAGCCTTTTAGAATTAAGCGAATCGGAATGTTTACCAGAGGCAGAAAGCAAATCCAAAGTGAACTTTGTCACTCTAGAAGTGAAAAACAGCTAGCTCCCCTTAGTTGTTTGAATAACCGAGTTAACACAGGAAGAATGATGGCGACGCGCGTTTTGCACAGACTAACCAGTACTCGATTTAGAATAACAAATTTGTTTTTATAACACACAGCTGAGAGCAGATAATTCAACAGCGGGTTTGGATGAGTGACCAAGTTCATGGACGCTTCAGTTTATTACACAGAGCCGGTTTGAACTAACTGACTTCGACCGCTTCGACAAACTGCATGAACCCTGAACTAGAAATTCGTGGAATAGGCTTTTGGGAGCATAATCTAGATTGATATCGTAACCAGTCACTAGCACGCATTTAGGGACTTCGGAAACTAGCTGTTTTTGTATTTCAGCAACATTATTGTTCTCCGGTAAAGTGCGTTTTTACACCCATTTAATTAAATGCTTCTTCAATTTGGAGATGAATCAACTGTCGTTTGGATCTGTTCAACGTTTTTCGCAACCATATATAAATTGATAAACGCATTGTAAGCTGACACCGACTAGCCAACTTATTCTGGTTAAAGGCGAATACACATAATTTAGGGGCAATATATACTTGTTTAATCGAACTTCTTGATCGCTAAACTGTTTAACCCATGATGTACCCAGGCCCAAATTAGACCTGCTTTCTTCTATATTGACCAACTTGACAGACGGCGATGAAGGGGACGCCAGCTGACCGTTTTCTTTTCACAGTCTTGTGGTTAACCAGAAGGTTCGCAGAAAGGCATAATGCATTTTTTTAGCGGAGACTGCAGCGGTTTTACCATCGTGAGGGTTTTATTTTGTTTGCATGGCATGATAGCGCTGATGGAAAATTTTCCGCTCTGGTAGCATGTTTAATCAAGTCTGCTTGCCGAAGTTCACGCTAATGCGACATCCAGTGCTGAAGTGGACTGCCGTAGTGGTATATGGACACAAAGGGGTAGTGGTTATCCATTGTCATACCAACATTTTTCTTGAACTGTGCAAGCGCGAAACGGAATTTTGACCATGTGTGCTGATATCCATAATTGGTTTACGTTTCAAAATGTATCGCATTCGTCTACTTCGGGAAGTATGAGTGAGCACTCGTCATTTTGTTCGATGAAGTGCAATTATGCATAGCTTCCGCTACGCTTTTATCTGCCAACATCGTGGTAATATGGACTGTAATGTTATCTAACTTGGGATTGCCCTAGAACTGGCCAGACCAGATGAGACCGGTATGTTCAAAATTGTGCATGCTTGACAGAAAAGATAAATGAATTTTAACCTCCCGATCGGAGTCTGCGGAAGCTTTAAACTAAAAACCCCGCCACAGTGCACCTCTTATATTAAGTTCCCATACGGTAACAAATCAAATAGGCTTCCCACCTTATCTAGAGTATCATAGCTCTTATTGAAAGCCTCCAAAGACAGGTCACTATAGGAGCTGAGGGCAACCAGGGTTACGGTTCTTTTCGGTTAGTGTCTCCTTACTATGGGACGCACTACCTAGGTCAACCAGTAACGGTTTACTGGGTGGGGATGTTTACAGAATTTTACGGACGCAACGACAAAACAGTTATCTAATTCTACTGACCATGTTCCAGATCCACTTCTACGGGTCACCAGACATGCATGTCTGTTGTCGTAATAGTATTCGCTAAAAGTACACGCTTTTTGATGGGATAATCATACTGGTTGGGTTTTTTAATATACCATTGTGGCATGCTATATGCCAGCGTTCTTCTTCCTCATAAATTACCTTGCTTCATGTCGGAAGAAGTTTATTCAGACTAATGTGTTGTCTAGTAAAATCCTTCTCTCAGGGACATGCAACAACACAGAACCTAGTAGGCTTTATGTCTTTCGTTTCCCTACAAACCTATGAAGCAATATGCATACGCTTGGTATATTTACTCTACAGACAAGCAATCAATAACCGTTACCTTTCGTTGATGCTGGCTGCCTAAGTTTGATCAGCCCGTATCTTGTCGCGACGGTGAAAATACAGTTTCGTGCAGTTTTTGAAGAATGCAAATAAAGTTGTTCGCGAATAAGCTATAAATCAAGCAGATGGTACTGAGTGAGACCTCTTATATGAAAAGTTCTTCAGATATCTTATCGACAATATCACTGTAGTAAACTAATACTGCTCGTGAGACCTAAATAACATTATATGATCCATTTCTTTAGAAGGATAACTTTTGTGAGTTCACATTCCGATCGTACTAGAGCCACAATGATTCTCTTTAAGCATGGGGAAATATTCAATTTCGCCTTCTAAAATTACAAGGTTGTCTTTATTCTTCTCCAGTGAATGTACAACAATTTTCTCTGTTAATCAATACAACTCCTCTTGTTTAAGCAGTTTCTTAACAAAAGATTCAAACACTGATATTGTGCAGCTCATTGAAAAACGTTTTAGTTAGGGTACTCTATAAGAAATAAACACTACTGCGAAATACCATGTCTTCTACTACAAGATAACTGTCGATAACATACCAGGAGCTAGCATTTAGCAAATGTTTATTAGTAAGATGAATCCTGACAGTTCTCCAACCATTGGTTAACGGGAAAGACTAAGCCCTGGAAACATTTGAACCTATTATGCTTGCTATAGGTGACCTATGAGTGCCACTCTAGTCTCAAATGGATTAATCTGCTATCGATTTAAGTGACATTACTGTGTTGTTCCCAGTCATTCACGTACAACTGATGAGTCTGTGTAAAATGAATAATGCTTTCATTCTCTCAAAGTGGGTTACTAATATGTGATACACAAACGGAATACAACCATGAGGGACAAAAAGACTTTATGGGAAATACTACAGATACACGGTGAACTGGTATAAAACTCCAAGAGTCATAAATTAGCCTATTGTTGGCTACCCATCAATACCAACGTGCTGTGTTTTGTTATGAAATCTACACAGCTGTGGATATAACTGTGGTTATAATTTGCCTGTAATACCAAGACATATAGTTTAAGCAGGTGTAAGATTTGTACGCAGATGCCACGGGTCTGTTTTGTTCCAGAAAAAAATGTTCATCGCTGCATGATTGAAGCTTTGGACACTTCTCACAGTAAATCCTCCTTAACAAGTTAACGTACATCAGCTACCCAACGTGGAGCTGAGAATTTTTGTTACATCATTGTCATCAGCGCTTGTAATATGTGGGCCAAGGGCGGTAAAACTATGGTAAGACGAGCACACTACGGGAATTGTTTACGAGAAAAGCCACAACTCTTGACTCAGACTCACTGCAGTGAAGAGAATAATTCACAGCTGACGTGTTATGTACATCTGATTACTGTCGACTTGCTCCTGGCCAGATCACTTGGTGTGACAGCAATCTTTGGAAAAGCTGACTGACTGCTCATTATTTTATAATGCGGAGTAAGGAGAGCTTTAAGGTATAGAATGAAATTGTATACTATGTTAACTTTGATCTTTCAAGACACCTAATTTTTCTGTAGATTAACATTTGAGTAGGGTTGCTACGTTTGAGTGCACTCAAGGGCCAACATTGACGAGAAGAGTGATATAACTTAACCTATTGGCAGTTTAAGTGCGCGTTTTTTGGTTAAAGCGTCACCGATCACTTCCGCAGAGAGAAGAGCGTCGTTTGTAACTTGAGAGAGCATGAACAGTGAGAATCAGGCTTATTTATTTAGATGGATAGTCCACAACGTAACTTACCATCGCCATGTACGGAGTTCAAAATTTCCACGTATTATAACAGTAATCCCAATAAGGTTCTATACCTGCGAAACTATTGACTGTCCTTGATAAACTATGGACCCACTGAAAACCATGCAGACCCATAGGACACATTTTGTTTATCACAGAGGTATTCATTTGCTCCCAATAAACTTCATTGTTCTTCTCCTAACTGTAGTCTGAAAGTAATGCCCAACATCGCCCAACATGTGCCTTTTCAATCAAAGTTGACTTTTTGAACAGCTCCGTTGCAAACCTTTCCCAACATTTTAAGACCTTCTCCACGTTCCTGTCATTTCTCGATGGGCAACTCGGTGATTGGACTTTTGTGGTTAGTCGTCCGGGCGCCTTAGCACCCACAGAGCCGAGCGCCTACCGGTCACAAGTTGATAGGACAACCGTTTCGTTCTAGAATGTGGGCTTCTGTTAACAAAGCAACCATCGTTCTTCTTCATTTCCTCCTTAGTGACAGCTGTCGGCAGGTCGTCGATGTATTCTTAGAGGAACCCATCATAAAGAATGATATCTCCATCATTCGCGTCAACGAAATCGCCGCGCAAAATTCACGTTGGTTTCTCGCAAGCGGTGACCAGATGAATTCTACCAAACTAGCTCAGCCTTATCCATATCGTCCATCTCCGACGTTTTTTGTTCCAGTCAGCTAACTCCAGATATTTTCCAATTAGACATACAAGTTAATGGTGTTTTTGTGGTCGCCAGTTACAAACCGATGTTTAAGAAACATCTGCTTACAGGCCGAATTTAACTATGGTTAAGCCGCAACAAACGCACAGTAACAATCGTGCTGAGTAAACATGTGACTACCCCGGAAATGCGCATACAATGAGCACAGTGGTTTCTCATGTTAGTTGATAACGCTTCATTGAGTATAGGTCAGTACTTTTGAATTATTCCGTAAACTTTTGATACTGTGTGCTTACTGTGTTTACCTCTGCTGGTGCACACAGCACGAACGTCAATGCTGCTGCGTTTACAAAGCTGATTTCCCCCACTTTAACGGATGACCTGGTTGATGTTAGCCACCTTGTAGCAGACACCTTCGAATAATTGTAATCTTTTATATTTGGGTTATACGTTGAGCACCATCATCACTTCCTCTCTTTGACGGATGTGTAACTTACACATGTCTACTAGATACCCTGGCAAGATCACACAGATTGTCTCAGGACTCGAGCGCCTGAGAAGACATAGAATGCTTTGTCCCAAGCGAGATGTACAGGATAGGTATACACGGCTACAGTAAAGTTATTACCGTTCTCAACAATCCACCTTCACTGCGTTTGTATGCCACACGCTTGTCAATGTGCAACTTCTTTTCCAGTGTGACACAGGATTTTCCAATGTATTCAGGTTTGTACTCTTTGACTCATTTTATCTGCACTAATATTACCGTTGACATTATCAAACTGATTTGCTCACCAGCCTAACAGTGTCTAGGTACACATGACTTACCTGAAGCTGAATCAAAACTACAGATCCGATTGCGATCCGAAATCGCGGCTTCACCATCATCAGTGGCAGAATTACGAAAGAATGTGACATTCTGTTTCAAGACAAGTTCATCAAACAGTTATAAAAACGGTGCGGAAAACATATAAATCAGGAGAGGTTTGGCATTCACATTGGAGGTTTTACCCACATTCTGACGAAAAATTAATTGAGCAGTTTCGTTACCAGTAACCAACTAAAACAGAAAATAAGACGGTGAACAGCGAGCCCAGGATGGAAGAATTTCTACGTCAAAAACCACTGTTCACATGTTGATTTCAACTGATATCATTTCGTGTCTGTGGTTTACTGATTCAAGTTGATCGATTTACATTGTATTTTGAGTTATCATCCTCAGCTGTTTGGGTTGCTTTGCCAAATACGGAACAGAGCATCTCTCTTACAAAGAGCGAATAATAAGAGGCATCTTTTTCCGCAGTTACTTGCACACACAAATTACATATCACACGTCTATGTTCTGGACAGTTATCATTATGCAAAGAACATTTTTGTCATTTTTTGAAGGGATTTAATAAAAAAGAATGCCTATTGCGTTTGGTTTGAAGTGACACCTGTCAATTAGTATTAAACGTTTAGTCCGCAAATCTAACTATTGAACACTATTATTTAATTGTATCGGTTAGTTTCCATCAGTTAAACTACCCTTTTTAACCAATAAATGTGTCCAATACACACCAGACTTGGCAGGCAATGTGTATTCTATTGATTTTTCGTGCAGTTGAGTAGTAACTTTGCGAACACAAACGTTTAAAACTGAAACCAGCCGGAAATATATGAATTTTAAGGAAATCACCAACTAGCACATTCATGTAGATTAATTAATGACGAACACTTACTCTGTGTGCAAAAATTGTTGGGAAGCGCTTTCAAAATTTTGTTAACACTGAACACAGTGGAAGCATCAGATGTATTGTATGTCTGTGGTAAATCTGATTGGAGTTGTATGCCATAATGAAGATGGAATCTATGTTTTAAACGACCTCAATATTCTTTAACATGCTGCTCTTTGACTGACGAATTCTGGTCCATTGCTCACAGAGGAAAACTGTTTTTTGATTCACTTTCCATGAAATGTGTATTTCCTTCAGAAATGATTGTAAACTGAGAGCGTACGACAACCAAAACAATCTTATTTCCCAAGACCGAATTGACAGTAAAAGTCCCGAATGCAGGAAATAATTGGAAAAATTTATAATACGCAACATTGAATTGTACATAGTTAAATAGTTAACATATCCCGGCTAAAATATACCAACCCAGTCAACAAAGGAGACCAGTCCACCCGCTACATTTTACATCTATAATCCCATTTTTGGGTCTAAAATAATTAAGCAGGACAAACAACATGTTCTGATGATGCTTTCATCATCCGACTACATGACAATTAGCATGCTGTTGAGATCCTTCTCAATAATTATTGGTTTTTCACCGAGAACTGTGTTCATCCATGAAGTCCATACTGCCAATCAGCTGACTGGAATGACCACTGCATACAAGATCAGGCGTGTAGGTGCTTATGGTATGAGGGATGTCAAAAAGACTTCTGGTCTTTTCAACTGGCTAAAATATGCAAAAACAACCAATGCTCAAATAACACTATTGTTCCCAAATTTTGCAAAGCGTAGTTTTATACCTCATACAGTATACTCAAGTATAAGTTGTCATAAAATTGTATGAAGTTATCCTCAAGGCCCTACATCGATTTCTCACTTGAACCAAATATGTGTTGGCTGGAAGTTACAAATTGCAAGGTTTGAATCTCTCACTTCAATGATATAGAGAAAGCATGTCAAGGAATTGCCGATGCTACTCAGTTGATTAGTTAGCCAATATGTAAGGAAGAGTAAGCTCCAAATTCTTACATTTGCTGCTCTCTCACTTATTTCAAATAATTCCGTCAACTACAAGCTGATCATTTCATAAGCGTTCGACCCAAATATCACGAAGATCATGAGTACTAGATAGTCACTACTTATGCAGTCAGTTATAAGTGAAGGCGAGCTTCGGAAAGATTTTCACTGCCTGTCAACTTGGTTGTTACTCGCGAACAAGCAATAAGAATCGATTTATAAAACCAATTCAAAATGCATTTGTTCTCTCATACTTTTACAAACAATAACACATGGTAGTTCATGAAATAGGTTAAATAACATCCTGGGAGCATAACATCAACCAATCCTTATTTACCAGGCTTACGAACTCCCACAAAGGGCATCGCTTCATTTTTAAGGCTAACCGTAAGGTTTCCAAATGTACAAATAACTGCCAACTGCAGAATGCTTAAAGACCCAGACAGTCGGTCGACAATAAGTATGAGAAAATGTAGAGTAATGCATTATTCTCAAGCATGTTTTATATCATTTCTTTTTAGGGTTGAATTACTGAGTACCGCTAATAGGGAGCAGCCGTTTCAGAAGATCCAAATATTTTCAGACTAAATAGACAGAACAGCTATCTCAGCATTGAACCCTTTCGATAACGCTCATTCCCTTAATACCATCTTATCCGCAGCTAAATATTCGAGCTCGTTCTATGTATTTCGTGAAGAACCCTATCACTTTCATGAAAGTACAACGAAAAAGATGGAAAAATTGTTCATAACTTTGTGTTCGCTGCCATATTTAGAGAAGTTATACAACCTCTGACAACTTTCGGTGAACGCTGGTCCTCTTTGCTATGAAGTAGCTATGGTACGGAAGATCATCGATTAAACCGTCCATTGTTGTTGCACTATATAGCTTACCCTCTTATTATTAACAGACTAACGTAACAAATACAATTGACTCACATGACTGGCAAGTAGCATTAATCTATCATCTGGATGTGACATTTTGTAAAATTCTTCCTTAAGTTTTATTGCCAGTATCATCATTTCATAAAGTAAGCACGGGTTGGATGTTCACAATGAGAACATTTAAAAAAATCATCAAAGAGCTTCGATATCAGAATCATTTTGGTAAATTGCAAAGGCACATAACCTCTTAGAAATGTCTACGATGAGTTGCTGTTTAGTAAATATTGGGGTATTCATATTGTATGTTTGTAGGCTGTGTTTGGACTTATGATCTGTCATCATAATTTATTTCATACCCTTCAACTTATTTCCTACATGACTGCTCCACCTTATAAAAGTTCCCAATCCCCATAAGTATAACCATCTATTCATTCCTTTGAACTTTATCTCTCAACTGTCACATATTAAATCAAAAGGTTAAAGACAATTTCGATGAAGACGGAGTTGTGGCCTTCCAATGAATTCTGCTCAAATTAGTGAGATACAGGTCCCATGTAGATTATTCGACATCAACTATGCTTTGAAGAGAGTTTACATTTTTCTTCTAGCCAGCAACCCTAGTAAAAAATTAATGTCCCAATAAAGACATAATGACAAAAAGTTACAACCAATTTTGTAACCATCCTGCATTAGAGTGCACATCAACAGATAGTTCCGGCCTGTCAGAAATTTTTTTAAAACTAAAAAAATCCTTATCACTTTTGCGTCCTAATGATCCACGTTAATTTATAGTAGAATGTATCTTCTCACGTACAATTTTATAAAACAATTATTGCGAACAATCACAGTGAAAAACTGTTCCTTGACAGTTATCGGAACATTCAATCGATATTTATAACGGTATATTTCTTCAGGATGTTGGTATGTCGGAAAAGTGCTCAAATACCGTGGAACTCATGAGCAAATAAAAGGTGAAATGCTTGTATGCACAGAGTGTTACTGGAATTTTTTCCGCTATGTTCGATCACTCCGGCAGTTGGGTCAGAAGGCAACGTCCATTTGTAACATCTAGTTCACAGATGCACTGCATGGTATTTCACATGACGTCGCTTTAATGAGCAGACTTCAAGTAGTCACTGGAAAAATCACTGGAAAATATGCTGTAAGTAGACTGCTTAGAATCCGTTGCCGTAATATCAGTTATCTTCTACTGATTTTCATTTCTCAGTATCCGTGACCCATAACTCAGGGTATTCTCATGGTGCGTCTCAAAGCGCAGGGCAGCAAAACTAGCTTTCTCCCCAGTTGAGAGCCGGGAGACTGGAGCCTAGTTTTAGTTGGAGCTCTCCATAATTAATCTCCAACTCTCGTCCAATTTGTCCGGAAAAAATCACACTGATCGCTGCTGCATTTACTTTAAGTCAGGCAGGACAAAAGAATAACATATAAACGCTAGACCAAATCCATTTGTGAGCAACAGTCAAACTGCGTAATCCTATGAAGTGCAGTCATATTAACGGTTCTGGTGACTGTAGTCGATGACCTCACTTAAGTCGAACTCGTAATATTCACCAAGGTTGCTAACCGGTATATTGATTTTTAAAATTCACTAGGGCAATAAATGAATTAAATTTTATGTAAACCTCATTCGATTACGGCTCACCATCAGCCTTAACAATGGTCAATTAGGCATCTTTTTGTCATTGATGCACTACCCCTGAAATCGTTCTCCTTTATGCTATCTCAATCGTTCACTCAAATGTAAGCGCTGAGGTACGTCGCAGCTTCTTTGGTGGATCCTAATGCAGCAAAATGAACTATTGTGAGAAAGTTTGTGAAAGGTTTTTCCCAACTGTCTTCCGTTGAGTTTTATGGGGTAGTGTGTGTTCACACAACCATAAATGTGCACACTGTTGGCAAGTGTATCAGGTGAAAAACGAAATGATTTTTACCGCACTGAAACTGGTCGAATCGTTCTCGATAGTACAATATTTTTCGAGTGGCAGCATTTTAAGAAGCATCAGATTTTCTCCGGCAAATAACTCTTCATTTAAGACTCACTGTAAGCATTTGATGGTTATAGTTTGGTGCCAGTCACTGCGTAACTTATGCAGTTTGACACTGTCCGCCAACTCCCCTCATTCAAACCGTCACCAATTACTGCCAGTTGATATAATAGGAAGTTATATAGTTTCTTTCTGGACTTTCTCACCGCCACCCACAAGTCCAGACTGTGAGATAAAAAAAAGATTCTAATTTACCATTCAGTCGAATCACAAATATAATTTGGTTAGTATCTGGTTCACATTCCAACAGATATAAATCTGGTTCGATCGTTCAACACAACTTTTTCTCTAGGTGCTCACAAACTGCCTGAAAAATAAAACCTATTCGGAAATCGAATTTTGACTGGCGTAGAAAAAAATTAAGCATCTCAGTAAAATTTATGGAAGTGGATATAAATTTCTGGCAGTTAAGACCAATGGACAAACTTCTATTTGTTTGAACGTGGTAACCAACACTCAGTTTTCCACTTTGTTATGATACTATAGAAACCAATGGAAAACTCGGAGCAAACCCAACTGATTTGCAAAATGTCATCACCAAGAACGTATGGTTTTAGTTCAGACACTACCCCATCAGCAGATTCAACATTCTTGCTTTGGTCGGAGTGCTAAAAAAGAAACATCGTGTACCGCCATGCAAATATTTTGTTGTTAAACGCACAGAAGTCAATGGATACCTTTTCGCTCTTTGTTACTAACGATCCCATGGACTTTTACTCCTACCCTCACAATTCAATTGTAGCATAGATTTGATATAGACCAACACGGAATGAACCAACTCACAACTACTGTCTACAGTGATGATGCTTCCCAGTCGTTCCTCAGAGAAATCGTGACATCCGTCTGTGTTACGAAATATGAGTGTGAGCAAGCGGAACTGTTATCCAAACAGTGTAAATTAAACATCCTTTCGCCTTAAACGACCAAAAATGATAAATAATTTACAGTTATCTTATAGGAAAAACGAAACACTGCAGTTTGTCATTAAGGGAATGACAAATCAGACAAGATTCTGGAAAGTTCTGTCAATAACCTGGAAAACAAGACTTTGGCACATAACCTCGGTAAAGTCTAATCCCTCTCATAAGACTCTTAATTTGGTTTCACTTGATACACGACTAGCAGCGTGGTTTTCATTCAAGCTCTAGAATATCTGCACTTCCGTGAATTTCTCTTGCTGCATCGAAACAACGTTTCTGACAATCCTGTAGTCACACCAGTTATGGTGTGCAACTTTGGATTTTAGTAAGGAAGAAACCAACAATCACCTCCACGTTGAAAACGGACGTGAAATTGGAACATCCGACTCTATCGACAGAATAAAAACGCACATTAAATGCATTTGGTTCAAATTATAAGTGTACAGCGATTATTTATGAGCTCAATTATTTTGTTTCGGCGTTACGGACGAGATTCTAATGAATCGCCGTAAGGCTATCCTAGGTTCTGACATTGTCGATACTGTGTGTCTACTTCGTGAGCTAGAGAGAAGCACGAAAAACGACTGGTAGCAAATAATTCTTCTGTAAATACGGTTTTGTACGCTGAAATTTTCTGTTGGATGTGGGACTGATCATTCGCAATCTAGTTTGGAGGGGGATAATGTGATACCTCATTCAAAAGTATACAGCGATATGAAAAGGCAGTTATACTTCTTGGCCGAATAGATGGATAAAAACTGTAGCTGGTGCTGACAGCTCTAACTCAATTGACGCAAACGCCATTATTATGGTCAGTAAAGTGTACTAATTTTCGATGTTGACAGTATCAGATCGTTCCTGTTAGCGATCTCGATGTAATCTTAATGCATGATTCTAAACTCGAGAAGAAAAAACGTGATTACCAGCGCTTGTTTGGGGGTGAATGAAAAATAAGCCACAGAGGCTGTAGATACATAT